>OY757019.1:104559889-104775911 GCA_963580285.1 Lucinisca nassula
TGAATAGGGGAAAATCAAGCAACTCGGCAATGCAGTACATGTTCATGGCGTACCGATCAACTGCTCTCCCAGCAACAGGATATTTCCCATACGAGGCCCTTATGAAGAGACGGGTAAGGACAAAGCTAGATTATCAAACATTCACGACCAGAAATTATCGGAGAACAGAAAGAAGCATAACGAACGGGGATAATCATTTAAGCAGAAGTGGGATTACCAGCACCGGCACCCAAAATGTTTAACACATAATTTTAAGATCGGTGATAGAGTTCTCTTAGGGAATAGAAAATAAGATACGTGGTCACCGGTGCATATAAGGAGCCTTATAAAATTTTAGAAATATTTGGCTCGACAGTTAAGCACGACGAAATCAAACAGACGTACCATATTCAGAAATGTTTTAAAGTTTAATCTATTGTGTGGTAATTATTGGCGAGAACGGTTTCTACGCCAGCGAACGTCGACGTCTCAATTAAGAACAGAGGCCGAGATAAAAGATGTGGAAACGAAGGGGAGCTACGAAGGAAAGCAAGACTGGAAGAGGGACGAAAACCAACACCAATATGTGGAAAGAAGACGGCAACAATGCTAACGACAAGAACTTAGAAGAGAACAAACACAGCATACATGGAGATTACCCTCAAAGTTTAAAGACTATATTTTGGACTTCAGGAGGAGGAGATAAACTGAGACGTATGTCTTAAATTACTGCTTATCCCATTTAGTACCAGAAACCCCAAAACGGGTACCCTGGCAAACAGTGCAGGCCCAGATCAGACGCCGCAGAACGCGGCGCGGCGTCTGATCAGGGCCTTCACTGTTTGCTAAAAGTTCATTTTCCAAATAAATTTTGAAGAAAACACAATCTTTCACCCCTAGATTTTGAAATGAACTCCTGCTATATATGAGAAGCCCCCGTGGTGTAGTGGTTACGCTACTCGCCTTGTAAACCAGGGATCGCATGATCGATCCCGGGCTTCTCCAGACTTTCGGATGAGTCTTTAAACCGAGGTCCCGTCTCCGTATGACCTTAGCTGTTGGTGGGACGTAAAACCCAAACACTCAATCCTGCTATATATGAGGAGGAAGATTCCATTTGGTGCTAAAAGGGTTATAATAATGGCAATAGATTTCAGATCCAAAATATCATAGTACAATTTGACAGTTTATAATTTCAATTGTATGATCTTAAAAGAATCTTTTCAAGTTTTGCATGAAAGGTCGTTTCTTATAAAAGGTTGAATATGATATTGTGATATTTATAGATTTCTATTGCTAGAGAACGTCGTTTCCAAGCAACGTTATTAATGTCATGTCTTTAATTACTGTCAAGAGTAATGGCTGGTTAAAGTAAGAGTTATGGGTTTTGTTTATTAATTAAGCAAAATAATAACACTGGAGTCCCTGGAGAATACATTTAATGGCTCCAGATATCCATATATATTGGGTTAATACATGTTGTTTTTTATTCTAACTTGAAAAGGAATGTTGTGTGCACTCATTAGAAACGCATCAATTAGATTCTAATAAGTACACACATTCCATTATTCTACAGAATATTGAAGAAAAGATATACTTAAGTCTTCCCCAATATTCC
Organism: Lucinisca nassula; assembly: GCA_963580285.1. Lineage (NCBI taxonomy): Eukaryota > Metazoa > Mollusca > Bivalvia > Lucinida > Lucinidae > Lucinisca > Lucinisca nassula. The sequence goes on from OY757019.1 coordinate 104,561,487, forward strand.
CCATGACATGGGCTATGATTTATCTTATAGAACCACCCATATCTCGAACCAATTTTCATGGTTCCAAAGGTGCTCGAGCTGTTGAAGTTCGACTGTGTATACATACCTCCATGATCAGCCTGAATCCAATTTCGGACTCTATTTTACCGTCCCGCCTGCTCTGGGTAAGGACTGAGTTAGCCCAAACAAGTGGCACCCAAAACTTATTGTAGGAACAGTCCACTTGTTCATATATCTGCGCCTCTTCATGTGTGATGAACCCTGAAACGAATGTAAGAGCATGGGCACACGAAAAAAAGACAACCCGGTAATCGATTGCTAGTATATTATTTTATTTCTTCAAATATACTGTTTTCACGCGCTCATTGGTATGCAAATAATCAAACATATGACACTAGCGCCCGCCCTAGCGATGCCATCATTTGTCTGAACTACTTTCATGTCAACTGCATGTATATTTGGATCAATGTCGACTTTTGCTCGGTAAAGTAGTCGCAGATAAGATTGAATAGGCTGAGCTATTCAGATGTCGTCAACATACATGTATGTCAATTCACTAAGTCCACCGGAAGATTCGGTACGGTGGCTTTCGCATGCTTTCTGCAAGCGGACCAAATAGCTATTTACGTCACATTGTGTTGTTTGTGTTACAGCTGAATTCACATAATCGGATGACTTGGTTAACCTTTTCGTCAGTAGAACATTCCAAAGGGAGGTGCAAACAATAGCTCCGCCTAGTCAATCTTGTCTGAGACTACTATGTGCGTAGTCAAAATATCAGACAATATCCAACGAAATCAACATTATATTGACCCAGTCAGAGTTTTAGGAACTCGAACCACCTTAAAACTTTCTTTAACAAGAAACTTGTTCACTTCACGTACTTTGTAGTCGGGACGAAGGACGGTGAATCATCTGAATTGTAAGATTGTACGACATTTCGCTTTAAATGCGTTCAATGGAATGAATGCAAATAAAATAAGTTTGCAATTCCAACTTAAGATCTTTATTTATGATCTCAGTTAAACTGGAATATGATGGCCTGTTGTTCAACAAACCGCGCATTAATATTCTTGAAAATCACACACTTCACAAACGTACACATTTCAAATAAAAAAACATTGTGGGGGAAAGAAATGTAATTAACAGTTCCTTTGTTTGTTTTGATCGATTACAGAGAAACTTTCCGTGTATAAAAACGCATTCGCTATCGTTTCTCATTTTTTACATGGGAGCCTTAGAACAATCGATGAAAACAGCGGAATAAACTGTATATGGCCATCAACTAATAAAAATGAGCCGATGCACGACAAACGAAAAGAAAGGCACCCCTTATATGACAAATGGACTTGCCCAACATATATCAATTGAAGAGTCCACTAGTCTACAATGGGTTAATAACGATTTTTTTTTACAAACAACTGTTCAATTGTAGTCCATAAATTGTTTTACAATTTAATGCTATGCAAGTATTAAGCACATTGGATGTATATAATATTGTAATATATACATAAAATAAGCATAATGAATAAAGAAAGAAAATAAACGAGACAGGGTGTGACCAACAGAGACGCAAATCTGCCTGTGCAGAAGAGTTTACGTTCAAGGCTTAATAGAATAGGCTGTGTTCCTTTGAATTGTACCAATCAGGCGATTCTAATGTGATCCCACAATCTACATTTGGAGCATAAATAAGAAAAAATATTTAACTATCACAATTTGCATTAGAAAAAAGAAGTCCCCGCCCATCGGGGCTTGAAGAAATAGATGTGGTGTATGATTTCACGCAGAGCTGAAACCGGCCGCACACGAGTACTGGCAAACCGCTTAGAGGATCTAAGCTTGCCCAGGCAAAAGCGGTGCGAGTCGCAACGTCCATGCTTATAAGCCCTATTGGTTTCATTGGGCGACAGGTCTTCAGATGTCATTTCATCTCAATGTCGGGTAAAAGTCCCACAAAATTGGAAGCAACGTCTCCAAAATGACCTATACAATCTTGACGGGAACGTTAAACCTCAAATCAAACAAATAGAAAAAAAATACCGTTTTAGGGCATCGCAAGGTAGTTTCATTCACATGAGAATATTTTCGAAAAAAAATTATGATATGCCCTGACCCGCCTCTATGATGTGTTCTAAAGTTGGATAGCGTTTCATCACAGATGAGCTTATAGATCGCAGTATAAGTATAAAGCCAAACATCATGTATCTAGCCACAGTGCGTCGGGTGATGCGTGAAATCTCGTCATGTCCGTGCAGGTAACTTGCCATGATAAATAGAGTTCTGAAAATAGAAATAAGACATAGCTTTAGAGGCGTAATGAACCCGATAGGTCTGACACACATTCATTCATTTTTTTTTATTTAAATTAATGTGTAGTTTACTGTTATAGATATTAGGTGAGAAAGGATAAAATACAGTGACATTCCGCTAAATTTCAGTCTAATTCTGCTTTAAAAATTTTATTTAGTAGGTTCCAGTTATTATTTCTTTGTGTTTTTTTTTTCTGCATACAGTATCCTCTTGTAAGAAACCACCGTTTGGTCTCTTCAAAAGTGGTCTTAAAGACCACTTTTGACAAGTCCCAAAGGGGGTCTTTATATAGGAATTTACTTTATTTTAATAGTTGTCTCTCCTTAATGTGTATCAGTTCAGGGTGCCACCCGCTGACGTCAGATTTGGCTGAGGGACCATTCTGGAGCTTGTAACCAATAGTATATCGCAAAATCTCTGCGCATGTGTGAATATGTCTGCTTGTTGGAGGTCGAAATATTCTGCTCTGTGCTTGGAAAAACTAAGAATCATAATCATGTTTAGACCTTATCAGAATTTCTCATTTTGTACATTCTCTTTTAAAATGTTTCTCTATTGACGCCCATGACAGCATTTCACAACTCTCAATGATTCGATTGTTGACCTTTCAGATGAAAGATAACGGCCACACACACCACGATGTCTACCCCAACATGCAGATTCAAGGTTCTGAATCTGACCACCGCTTATCCAAAAGAGAGAACTGGTAAACCGCTTAGAAGGTCTAAGTAGAAGTAAAGCAAAGACCAGGAATCGATACAATTAACTTACTCCACCCATCAAAGACACCAAAGGGAAAGAAACACAAATATGAAGCGACCAGACCATAATGGAATCCTAAACAAAGGAAGGCCAAATGGACAGTTACTTCCCCACAAAATGGCCATATGGCCATCCAAAATAAAAAAGACACAAGTGATACACACATTAAGTAACAAACAACAACATAAATAAACCGCCACAGAAGAACCGCCTTGGAACGGGCAGTGGAAAGATTTCCACTGGGGTGGGGGGGGGGGGGGCTTAAACCGATTTTACGTGGCCACAATCCCCGCCCTTACTTCCGTCGCGATTTAGACAAATGATTTGTTCAGTCCGCATGAAGGCCTCCTAACTCATCAGTGCAACATCTCCGTGAACCCGTGAACACAAATAATCAAAGAACCACAGAGATGAGACAACGGTGAGGACTCGACAGCAAAAAACACTGAAATGCTGGAGCAAAAGAAAACCAACAGTTAGACTCCGATGGGCCCAACCAGATACAGAGCATCAGACACCAACCAACATTACCTTGAATTAAATCTCTCTAATTCTCAATAAGCCTTTACGTTGGAACCGTCATAAAATCTGAGGCCTGACCCACCGGCGTGCAATTAAAGAGGGAAGCAAAGCTGCCAACCGTGATTGGGTTAACCACCATGGATGTAGTCTGTCGTATAATATCCATGTTGTACCCAATCTTTTTATATCGAAGAATGATTTTACGAAATTGGGTGCTGAAATCATTGCGGTTATATATTTTTCTGAATTTATATACTAAGTCACCATAAACTTCGCGGTCCGATAGACCTAGTTGCAGAAGAGATTCAAGTCCAATATTGAATTTTGAAATTAAATCATGGCGTTTATAAAATTTTGAAAATGCTTTGCGTAGTTTATGGTACCGATAACCCTGATTAAGAAGTTTAGCCGTTAATAATTTATTACGAGTGTTTAAGTCAGATACATGACTACATACTCTAGCAAATCGAATTAATTGCGAAAAATAAACGCCATAGGATGGCGCACGAGGAACATCACCTGCCCGAGCAAATTTTCCATGCATATAACCCTTTTTGTTTCACTGTGTGGCAGGGATTGAGATGTCATTTCGTCTCAATGTCTGGTAAAAGTCGCACAAAATTGGAGGAAACGTCTCCAAAATGACCTAAAGTGTATTGACGAGGACAGTTAACCTTAAATCAAATCATACAAAATCCCTATCAGAATAAGATGCATGTATTGTTGTTTTTAAATGTATACATAAATACTTGCTTATTCAAAGTGTGCAGACACACCCGCTATAGAAATATATTTGATATTCTGGAAATAATTTTATTAATTAATAATAAAATTAATAATTTTATTAAACAATGACAACAACATGATGTTTGGAAATTTAATTTTAAATAATCACACATTTTCTAACTTATTTTCAAACTATGTTTTAACCTCTTTATAACACTATTGAGGCGATTCAATGCAGAAACCATAGAGGTTAAACAACCTTGCTACAGCCAAACAGATTATGTATAAAAGTTTCCATATATTCCGTAGTGTTGTTTTGTTTTTTGGAATACCATTTTATATTAAAACGTGTCATAATGCATAGTGCGATAAAGAGGTGTATAGCTGTATACACATGATCCTTCTTAAACGTTTTTGACCAAATAGATGTATCCTTTAATTGTGATGAGTTTGACAATTACCTGTCTGGCCAAGGAACATTGTTAAATTGATCCCACCATCTATGGACAACCAATGAGACGTAGAACCCCAGCACAAATGAGACAGGTATAAGGTTAGTATAGTGATTGCAGTATCTGGCTATACTCTCAAATAGTCTATAATAAAAGAGAAATATTATACAGGTATAAGGTTAGATAGTGATTGCAGTTTCTACCTATACTCTTAAATATTCTGAAATAAATGTGAAGTATTAGACAGGAATAAGGTTAGATAGAGTTTGCATTATCTAGCTACACACTCAAACATTCTGCAATATAAGTCATGTATTAGACAAATATATGGTTATTATAGTGATTGTAGTATATAGCTATACTCTCAAATATTCTACAATAAAAGTATTAGAAAGGTATACGGTTAGACAGTGATTGCAGTGTCTAATTATACTCTCTAACAATCAGCAATAAATGTAAAATAAGCATACGGCTAGATAGAGATGCAATAACTATCTATACTCTCAAACAGTCTACAATAAAAGTGAAGTATTAGACAGGTATAAGATTACAAAGTGACTGCAGTAGCAATACCTTACATTATTCTGTAATAAAAGTCAAATGTTAGACATGTATAAGATTAATAAAGTGATTGCAGTATCTAGCTGTATTCTCAAGCACTCTGCAATAAAAGTCATGATTTTTGTTAGTGTAGTAGTTGCAGTATCTAGATTTATTCTCAAAACTTCTGCAATAAATGTAATGTATTAGACAGGCATAAGGTAAATGTTGTGATTGTAATATCTAGCTAACCTCTCAAATATTCTGCAATAAAAGTGAAGTGTGAGGGAGGTATAAGGCAGGTATAGTGATTGCGGTATGTAGCTGTATTCTCAGATATTCTACAAAAAATGCGAAATGTTAGACAGGTATAAGGTTAGTATAGTGATTACAGCATATAGCTATACTCTCAAATAATCTGCAATAAAAGTGTAGAAGGGACAGCCCTAATGTTAGTGTAGTGATTGAGTATCTACTCTTAAGTACACAATAAAAGTAGTGAACACAGTATTTACCTACTCTCTCAGATACGCTATAAAACTGTAGAAAGAGAAGGACATAATGTTAGTGAAGTAACTGTAATATCTAGCTGTTCTCTCAAATATGCAATTAAAGTGAAATATGAGACAGGTTTAAGATTAATATAGTGATTGCAATATCTAGCTATACTCTCAGATGCAAAATAAAAGTGAAGTGTGAGACAGGTATAAGGTTATTGTAGTGACTGCAGTATACACCTATACTCCTATATACGCAATGAAAGTGAAGTTTAGAGCAAGGTTAGAATAAGTATAGAGAATGCAGTATCTATCTAGGTATGCTTTAAACACAAGCAAAGCGGAATATGAGACAGGTATGGGGTTAGTGTATTGACTGCAGGATCATGCGTTATTCACAAATAGGCAACAACAGTAAAGGAAACGACGGGCATAATGTTAATGCAGTAATTACAAAATCTAGCCATACTCTCAAATGCACAGTATTAAAGTAAAGTTTGACACAGGTATGAAAATATAGCTATACTCTCACTGACTCTGCATTAAATGTGAAGTATGAGCCAGAGTTAAGATACAATTAGAACAAACTGAAAATACAAATTAAATTACTGTGATGAAACAAAGATGAGGGCTCGTAGCATGTTCCAAATAATGTAATCAGGAGCTAACTAAAGGCGTAAGTAGAAGTAAAACAAAGATCAGGAATCGATACAATTAACTTACTCCACCCATCAAAGACACCAAAGGGAAAGAAACACAAACATTAAGCGACCAGACCATAATGGAAACCTAAACAAAGGAAGGCCATAAGGACAGTCACTTTCCCACAAATTGGCCATATGGCCATCCAAAATAAAAAGACACAAGTGATACACACAGTAAGTAACAAACAACAACATAAATAAACCACCACAGAAGAACCGACTTGGAAAGATTTCCACTGGGGGGGGGGGGGGGGGGCTTAAATCGATTTTACGTGGTCACAATCCTCGCCCTTACTTTTGTCGCGATTTAGACAAATAATTTGTTCAGCCCGCATGAAGGCCGCCTAACTCATCAGTGCAACATCTCCGTGAACACAAATAATCAAAGAACCACAGAGGTGAGACAACGGTGAGGACTCGACAGCAAGAAACCACTGAAATGCTGGAGCAAAAGAAAACCAACTGTTAGACTCCGATGGGCCCGACCAGAGACAGAGCATCAGGCACCAACCAACATTACCTTGAATTAGACATTCTCTAATTCTCAATAAGCCTTTACGTTGGAACCGTCATAGAATTTGAGGCCTGACCCACCGGCGTGCAATTAAAGAGGGAAGCAGTGTTGCCAACCGTGATTGGGTTAAATACCATGATTGCAGTCTGTCGTATAACACCCAATCTTTTTATATCGAAGAATGATTTTACGAAATTGGGTGCTGAAGTCATTGCGGTTATATATTTTTCTGATTTTATATACTAAGTCACCATAAAATTCGGGTTCCGATAGACCTTGTTGCAGAAGAGATTTAAGTCCAATATTGAATTTTGAAATTAAATCAGAATGGCGTCTATAAAATGTTGAAAAGGCTTTGCGTAATTTATGGTACCGATAACCCTGATTAAGAAGTTTAGCCGTTAATAATTTATTACGAGTGTTGAAGTCAGTTACATGACTACACACTCTAGCAAATCGAATTGACTGCGACATATAAACGCCATAGGATTCCGCACGAGGAACATCACCATCCAAAAAAGGAAAATTTACAATCTCAAAACTAAAGTCATCGCGTTTATCATAAATTTTGCACGAAACAGACCCATCTACAATAGACAGATGTAAATCCAAAAACGGGCCTCGGTATCAGAATAATTTGATTTATTTAACTGAAGTTCTGTGGGGTAAATCTGACTGATCAAACCATCGAAATAGGTATTATCAATATTTAATAAATCATCTAAATATCCAGAAGTGGAGCTAAAAGCTTCAATAATTTCAGATTGGTTATCAATGGAAAGCGACAGCATGAAGTTTCTTTTCATAACAATACAAGAACAGATCAGCGACAAGAGGTGCGCAAATCGTAACCATCGGAATACCCACAATTTGTCTAAATAACTTAGTACCGAATCTAATATAAATATTGTCAAGTAGAAAGGTGAGGGCATCACCAAAGTGTATAATTCTTATGACCAAAGTGTATAATTCTTATGCTCTTTAGAAGTGAAAAATGCATTTCTGATATTACATGCAAGATAGAGAGAATCTTCTCTGTGAAAAGCCCATTCAATTAAATCATTAAGCTTTTCTTTTATAAGATTATGAGGAAGTGTAGTGTAAAGAGTGGAAAAATCGTAAGTAGACAGACTTGAAGCACGAAAATGTCTGGATTTCAATTTATTTAAAACCTCATTCGAATTTTTATAGACCAAAACAGATTTCTTCTTGATCTTTCAAAGACTTTATCACAATATTTAATCACATGCGTTTTAATAGCAGTAAGACATGAAGTTAATAATTTAGAAAGTTCAGTGGTTGTGCAAGAGCTAGAATTTGCAATAAACCGTGCTTTGTAGGGTCTTTTATGAAGTTTTGGTAACCAATGTAGCGTAGGAAGCTTGTCTTGGCCTTCGGTAACACACACAGCAAACTTGGTGGCTGAATGACAAATATGTTTATCTACTATAGCTCTCTCTTCAGCTAAAGGCTGAAGTTCATAGGCCTTAGTACCACCAAGCTCCTACTTAAGCCTGTTAACATAGTGGAGCCGTCAAACAACGACGACGTTGTTAGCGGCCTTGTCTGCAGGGGCCAAAACAAACTTCTTATGAAATTCTTGAATACCTAGTTTAAGATGACATAAAGACGTCTTAGGCTTAGGCGGTAATAAGTTAGTATTTTGAGAATAGAAAGAAATGCGCTTATTCACTAGTTTTAAAATGCTAAGTTTCCAGTCCTTAAGGGCTTTATGCTCAACATACTGTCGCTTACACCACCGATTACCGAATTCATTCAAGGGAGACGCGATTTCATCTCTACATTTACTGAAATCAATTTTCGATTTTTATTAGAAGGAAACCGATATTTCGGTCCTTTAGAAATTATATTCCTTATCCTAGAATGAGGAATAATTTTCAAATTGCCAGTAATTACATGACCAGCAGCAGGATAGCAATACACTGAGTTAAAATCACATGAATCAGGAGTAATAGTATCAATATCTAGATCTGAAACAAGTTTATTGAAATTAAAAATGATAGATCTAACAGGTTTGTTATATTTATAGCAAATTATAGGTGTTTCAGTATTTTGAAAATAAGCAGGAATGGAAGAAAGCACCGAGCTATCACGGAGGATACTGGGCAAATCTATAAATTCCATACCCTTATTAATGAAGGATATTTTGAAGAAATGGCGTTTATGATTAATTTCAGAATCAATGTAAGGACAGAGAGTATGCTGAGTATAGCCTCTAGTTAAGAGAGCCGCATCATATAACTGATTAGGAATATCGTAGAATTTATTCGCCTCGGTGTCCAGAAGACGTAAAACAGAAACGGGTAATGAACTTAAAAATGAAAGCATAGAGTGGCGTCCATGATTTAATAATATAATTGACAGTCACTTCAGTCTAGTATTGTTTCGTTCAAACGCACGTAATTTACGTTTAAAGTTACCATTTTTCCTGGTGCCGTGAGATCTAGTTCTGCGTTTTCGACATTCCAGGACCGAGAAAATATCAAAGTCCGGCATTCTGGAAATATTACCCTCATGATTAATGTTGTCATTAAATCCCAGTGGAAAAGGGTCTGTAAAGATTTAATCCATTTCAGTTCAGCCTCATGCCTTTTGATAATTTTGAATCTAGCTGTAGAATTAGCATCGTAATAAAGTTTTTCCACTGGTTGTATAACAATGTTATTTACAGAATGACCTGTACGTCAAAAGTGACGGTACATGAAAGTGTCAGTTTTCTTAGGCTTACTCATTCTACGACAATGCTCGGTCAATCTAGTTTTAAGCATGCGGTAAGTTTAACCGACGTACTGCATATTACAGTTTGCAGAACGTCATGTAATTAGATAAATTAAATCTGTAGACTGTCATGTCAAATCAGACATGTTTACTACAGAAAAGCCACCACCGCTTACAGATGAAGTAACGGTAGACGCAGTGCTTAAATGCGAACAACATCTGCACCTCTTGGCATTGCACTTAGAAATACTAGGATACACCCCACTTCTTTTCCACGGATTAGTATATTTTCGAAGGGTAGACGATTTGAGAGGATATAGTCTTATACGAAGACTACTCCCAAAAACATTGGTATTGCCTGCTCCATTGAGATTAATTCAAGTTACAGAAGACAAATTTAAGGCTCTAACCAATACCGAAGGCAACGTAGTATTAAAGTTCTTAATAGAATGGGGAATCCGTAGAGAAGAAGCAGAGTGTAACCTAAGGGGTGATATTGATATTTTAAATGTATTTGTGATACTCATGTGGGTTAGAAAGTTTTGATACCGTCAAAACTAAAGCGATCTTCATACCGGTCATTAAGTAAAACAGCATCGAATATAAGGAAGGTACAACAAAAGCCCACAAAACATCTAAGTCTACTTAAAGTCCAGGGATGTCAAACAAGCAGTTGTAATACAACGAGGAACGAACATCGGTTTAATAATGACCTTCAACAGGTATCTAAAGGATGTCAATTGATGGAACAGTGAAAAGCAATTGCATAAGCAATCCCTGAGGATTGGAAAAATAACAGCATTAAATGTAACTTTACCAAGTTTAGTGACACAGAGGCCTTTCTAATATTTAACCTTCATCAGTGTGTCTAAACCCCAAAGGTTTGAAACCGAAACGGATGACGGACAAGACCCGGCAAACACAGCACATCCCCCTTCGAGCACACACCGACCGACGTAGCTCATGAGACAGGTCAACTGGAGGCATCAGGCAAAAGACGCCTACCCGCGGACTTATAGGCGCCCCCACCGAGCCAACACCAGAAAACATAGCCCAAACTCCACGGAAGTCCCGGGCATCAGGAAGGAAATGGCCAACTGAGTACTGGCGTCAACACCGCAGTATCAACCTCAGCACTAAGGAACTGATACTGAGCTGATGATACCCTCGGGGACGAACGAATCATCCATCAGCAGAGATACAGACCCAGTGGTTGCAACTAAAGGCGTAACTATACCAAATATAGTGACAAAGAGGCCTTTCCTAAAGATCACGAAGAGTGAAGACCAGGACAAAGCATCGGTTTTCGCTAGTGGGCGTGTTCGGTGTTGCACATTTTCGCTATTTTTGTTTATTTTGTGTATTATTTGCTTTCAAAAGAACTAAATATTCAGAAATTATTTATCTTTACTGCAGCCGGTGTTGCACCGTGTGGCGGCCGTAAAACGTCTACACGTACATTATCATAGTGTAGATTATATTTTCTGGTCCTTTGGGACCATTGAGTTCATTTTGAATCATTTTGAAAATAGAGTTCTGCTTAAGCCGGCGCTAGAGGGCGTGGCCGGCGTTGTACATTTCAATACTGGTCATGAACAGACTCAATAAAACCGAGTCTGCTAGTTTCGTTTATTTGGTGTATTCTAACTATTTAGAACGTATTTCTCACAAGATGTTATACTCGGCATGTTCTTCGATGTATGAAATTAACCATATTCGACATTTTATCAACGTACCTTTTATAGAAAAGGAATAGAATCCATCTATCTGCCTAGTAATTTTGAAGATTCTTAGTTCCCTCCTACGAGTACTTTGCAAATTCCGGGCCCCCATAATCTGCTTTAAGTATAATAAGTAGAAGTGGAGGCAATGATCAGTAATCGATACAATTAACCCACAGAGACACCAAAGGGAAAGAAACACAAGCATGAAACAACAGACACTTATAGAAACATCAACAGCGGAAGGCCAAAAGAACAGTTACTTTCACACAAAATGGCCAATAGGCTATCTAAAATAAAATAATATAAGCGACACAAACACTCAAAGACAAACCATAATAAAAATAAACCGCGACAGGAGAACCGCCTTGAAACGGTCAGCGGAAACGAATTCCACGGGGGGGGGGGGGGGGGCTTAAATCGATTTTACGTGGCCACAATCCTCGCCCTTACTTCCGTCGCAATTAAGACAAATAATTTGTTCAGTCCGCGTGAAGGCCTCCTAACTCATCAGTGCAACATCTCCGTAAACACAAAAATCAAACAACCACAGAGATGAAACAACGGTGAGGACTCGACTTCACGAAACAACTGAAATGCTGGAGCAAAAGAAAACCAACAGTTAGACTCCGATGGGCCCGACCAGAGACAGAGCATCAGGTACCAACCAGGATAAGCCTTTACTCAACCTATTAGTTATACTATTTTTATCTTTAACAAACTAGTGTCTGATATTGATATTGAAACTAATGATACTAATGTCCGTGATTGTCCAAATACTGTTATGAAGAGTCAGGCATGTCATAACTGGAGGTATAACTGGAGATCTAAACTATTTCTGATTATAGAATATGCTCTATTGTAACAAAAAGGCCGAAATATAGGTTTCCGTCATACATCAGTTTCGACAAATGTCGAAAAAGTTATTGCTGGAGTTGGCAGGGTTTTTGTATACGCCGGTGTAAATAAGAACATGTTGAGTCAAATTCTTTAAATGTGTGATAGCTTAATATTTTTAATATAATTGATTAAACAATCTCTTTTCATTCTAAGAATCTTGATCCTCTTTTTTTTAAAATATAATAGAAATGAATGCAATCAAAGATTACAGCCTATCAATGACACCAACAGGATGAGTAACTAACAATGAAGAAGATAAAACTGGAAAAAAAAAATGAAGCACAAACAACATAGCAACCAGATCCTAATGATCATTAAATAAATGATATAGAGGATCTTACATGAGTGTTCATGTATTATTGAATTTATTAAACGAGTTGAGGAAAAGGGATAAAATGCGAGGCTCTGCAGAGCATTTTATCCCTTTTCCTCGACGAGTTTAATAAATTCAATAATACATGAGCACGAATGCAAGATTCTATTTATCATATGATATTAAAAACGCATTTTATTTACGATTGTTTACAAAAATGTCAATATTCCGCCGTAAGTAAACGCGACGTCGTTAAGGACTCCGTACATGTAACGTTACGGGACGTATCTAGCTAATTTGCATATTTAATCCACTAGTGGATTATCGAAAATATTACATGGCGTTATTACACTTTCAGACGCGACGTCATATGATAAAATGATAATAATACACAACCATAAGAACATACAACGTGAATCAAAACCATACTTTCGGCACTTGAAAAGTTCATGAGAAGTTTGGTTCAGTCCAAGCGGATAAAGCCGCTGACAATGTTTTTGTTTCTTGACCACCGCATTATATTTATTGATTTAAACAGTAAGTTACCAACGCTAAAGCACATGAACACACCTCTACCGATGAGAAGTTCATTGTTGATAATCATTTGTATCATATCGCAGTTAAGTTCGTGGTTGGCATTAAAGAAAAACCAGGACAAGCCTCCCTTGTTCTACTGGTCACCAAAACTTCACCAAAGAACACACAAAGGTCGTTGGTCGCTAGTTCATGCACGACAACTGAGTTGTCAACTTTTTTAACTGTTTGCCAACATCATGTAATATGGTATTGCGAAAAAGTATATAAAAGAAATGGTTAGAATCTTTTCGGTCAATCAAAAACTACTAACGAGTACCCACAATCTACGTTTTTAACAGAAAATTGAAAACAAAAAAAAAACACAAAAAATGTATATCTCTGTCAATTCCAGTTTAACTATATAAAAGTGGGTTTAATGGGATCAAAATTATAGAGGCGTGTTGTCGTGATACATGGCTGTAAGAACAGTAATTTTCTGGTGAAATTTATTAAATATAGTTTCCTACTGCTTCCTTTTTAAAACATAGAATGGAGTAACTGGAACTGCCTCGTCGATTTTTTTTCTTATTTTGCAAGTTTATATAGCTCTTCAGGCCAAAAAAGATCAGTATAAGTCATATGTAACTTTGAATTTTCTCTCTTTCTTTCACTTCCTTAAAATATGCAAATGAAATATTGTGATATTCTCAGTATGCTGAAAACAGAGATTAAGCACTCGTAAAATTGAAGCGAAGGCAATGATCGCCTAATCGAGAAAATGTTAACGAGGAACAGCAGTCTTTGTTTTAGAGAAGGAATAAGAATACTAATTCAGGTTGCACTACAGTAAATAATTGGTCTTTATGAAAGCTGTACTTGCTTTGGGGAGAGCTTTCAGTACAGAATTGAATATTCTGCTGCTTCTGATTGGATTTGGTGCTAATCCATTATTTTTCTGAGAAGTATTATTGTTTATTAGAAGAAATATTAGTAGGTATTTGCTATTGTGAAAAGCAGCTGATTTAAATTGAACCAGAAAATTGTGCTGACTGGCCACTGGAAAGGCCTGGATTTATTCGCTGCGGTATGGGTTTGTTGACACTGGCTGCCAAAAAGGCCAAAATATGCCGCACAACACCCATATTTTTTAGCTGTTTCTGGAAGGTAATTGGTCAGCCTGTCAAATTATATGCCTCATAATGGAAGCATTAGACTTGTTGAAATGTGGTATAACATGAATTATGCCCCAATTTTTACATTGTGAGTAAGGGGATTTTTTTTACTGTAGTGCCACCTTTATACCCCTCTGTAAAAGTAATAACCGGAATGAAATAATTTTGCAATAGCCATTTTAACGTAAACCCGATATTGCCAGATAAAAGACCCTTCCTTCAAATGAGCTTGAAGCTTTCATCGCAGTCAAACTAAAATAAATTAGTATAAATTACTATTAGAACCTGGAGTGAAGGTTGTGCCCATGGAATTAATTTAAACGCCTCTGTGGTTCTCGCTACTGACCGTCCCAAGGCGGTGGTTCCGATCTTGTTTCTTTTTAATGAAGGGTTGTCGGATTTTCCGACTGGACTTTTCATGTTGTATGTGCTTAAAGTTGTGCAATCTTGTTATGAGGTCGCGTCAATAAAAAAAAAAACAACAACAACAAAAAAAAAACAATAAAAAAAACAGCCTAACACATTTCTGGGTGAGATCGATCTCTTCTTTTTGCGATGTAATTGCCCTCTAGAATGATACACTTGGACCAGCGCGGTTCCAGTGCCATCAGCCCAGAACTGAAGAAGCCCAGGTCCTTATCTCCGACCCACTCCTCAACTGCCGCCACGACTTCTTCGTTGGATCGGAAATGACGGAAATACATTTTCAAGTTTGCTAATGGGAAAGAGTCACTAGGAGCTAAGTCCGGAGAATAGGCGGGGTGTAGTATTTATAGGTTATTGACTTTATATTGTGAAATATTCGACACGAGTTCATATGGCGAAGGACGCACGAGCTTGCGAGTGCGTCTTCGCCATATGAACGAGTGCCGAATGTTTCACAATATAAAGTCAATAACCTTTTTATTATATACCCAAAATTTCAAATGTCGGCTAGAATTCAGGATTGCCTGGTATGAATTTCTGAACGTAAAATTAGATTATACATCTTTTAAGTGGTTTGAAATGGAAAATAATGAAGGTCGTAAGTGTCTCCCTACTCGTTGAAAAAACACGCCCAATGGCGCCAAAGTGAAGACGACGTTAACGTTGGTGGATGTGACGTCATTAAAAACATTGACGTTTTCAAACACAGGACGCCATTTTTTTCCGAAGCGTCGGATATATTTCTTTCAAAATACTCCTGATTTCTTAGAAGAAAGTATTGAAAATCTAAACAGATTGCAGGTAGGTCATATTTGACAGAATAAAATGCGGTTTATAAACTTTGTCAGAACCTATATTCGTTTTGTTTTACGTTCTTTCAGTCGATTCGCACGACAAGATGGCTGCCGATTTTTAAGATTCAAAACTGAGAAATTTGAAAGTAGTCCTGTTATGCACGAGACTGCTTATCTCCGGGCAATATGAACTTGACTACGGGCAATATGGAAAAATATTGACCGGTAACTTCTGTACAAAGTAAACGGGACATTTTCTGGGTATATAATAATAGCTCATACCCATTCGACTCAACAGCATCAATGTTTGCTAGTGTGCACTCTTGCAATGTCCTGTTGGAGCAGAATCCCTTTGGCGAGTTTACCTCGGCGTTTTTCACGGATCGCAGTTCTCAGTTGGTCGAGCAAATTTGCATAATACGCACGTGTTATTGTACTTTTCTATGCTACAAAGTCGAACATAATAACGTCCTGAACATTCCAAAATACAGTTGCCATCACCTTGCCAGCAGAGGCTTGCGTTTTGAGCTTCTTTGGCCTCGGGGACCCCGGCCCTACCCACTGGCGATTTTGAGTTTTATTCTCTGGCTCATAATAATTGACCCAGGTCTCATATACAGTCACCAGACGTGAAAGAAAATCATCTTCCTTTGACCTAACCCTCATTAACAATGTGCTGCATACTGATGCTCTGGTAGCCATTTGCTCGTCGCTGAGGTATTTTGGGACCCAACGGGCTGTTAGCTTGCGCATACCCAAGCAATAATATAAAATATTTGAAACCCTATAATGTGAAATGTGTAATGCATTCGCTATTCTTCTATCTTAATTCGCCTATCAGAGTAAACCAGATCCCGTACTTTGTTACACATTTCTTCATCAATGGCATCTGATGGGCGTCCAGGCCTGGTTTCGTCTTCTAAAGACGTTCGACCGCGTGTGAATTCCCCAACTCAGAATTTAAGTTGTGAATACGATGGTGCAGAAGACCCATAAACATTGGTCAACCCGCGGTGTATTTCCTGACCTATTTTCCTTTCAAATACAAGTACCGAATTACAGCACGGTACTCAACTTTTAACAGAAAGCTTGCTTTTGTATCGCTATCCATGGTTGGCTGTCAATATCTTATGAATGAATGACACGATAAGGCTGAAATTTTGCCCTCATGCCTGAAACATGTATTAAAATAAATCTTGGTTGTCTCGGTCAATTGGAAATAGGATAGGCTGGTTACTTATTGACTTGCCCTCGTATTTATTTAATTTTCATTACCTGTGCCTGATGCACCGTGATCACCTCTTGCGGGGGAGATCACGAAAACACACCTATATAATTTTGACCCTCCCCCCCTGGAACCCCACTTTTATATAGTAAAGTAGAAGTAAAACAAAGACCAGGAATCGATACAATTAACTTACTCCACCCACCAAAGACACCAAAGGGGAAAAAACACCTTATTTTTCTTATGTTTGCTCTAAAATATAGACTGTGGGTACTCGTTAGAACCGCCTCGATGAGGCGGTTCTAACGAGTGCCCACAATCTATATTTTGAACAGAAATGAGTAAAAATATCACAATTTGTCATCTTAAAATTTTCATTTTTTTCAGCGATAAAGGCTACAGTGTATTTGTATAGGCGTGTTTGCGTAATGGAAGAAGGAGCTGGTTACTATGCTGTATATGATTCGCTTATTTCCTGTTTTGGTTTCCTCATTGTTAGTTACCATGGTTACTTGGTGCCATTGGTAGGCTGTAGTCTTTGACTGTGGTCTGTTTCTATATTTTTGTGTAGTTATTACAGAATCTAACTATACTAACTATACTCTCAAATACGCACAGAAGTAAAGTATAGAGCAGAAAGAAGGTTGGTATAGTGGTTGCAGTATCTAGCTATATCTTAAATAAACAATAAAAGTGCAAATTGAGACAGAAGTACGAGCTATATTCAAGGTTTGATTATTTGTGTTCACGGAGATGTTGCAGGCCTTCATGCGGACTGAACAAATTATTTGTCTAAATCGCGACGGAAGTAAGGGCGAGGATTGTGGCCGCGTAAAATCGATTTTAGACCCCCCCCCCCCCCAGTGGAGTTCGTTTCCGCTGACCGTTCCAAGGCGGTTCTGCTGTCGCGGTTTATTTTTGTTATGGTTTGTCTTTGGTGTTTGTGTCGCTTGTGTTATTTTATTTTGGATAGCCTACTGGCCATTTTGTGGGAAAGTAACTGTCCTTTTGGCTTTTCGACGTTGGTGTTTCCATTAGATCTGTTGTTTCATGTTTCTGTGTCTTTCCCTTTGGTGTCTCTGATGGGTGCTGTGGGTTGATTGTATCGATTCCTGATCATTGCCTCCACTTCTATTTTGTATAGTGATTGTGTGATTTCAGTATCGAGCTATATTTAAAAAAAAACTCTATGAAAGTGGAGTGTAAGAAAACTCAATGAAAGTGAAGTGTAAGACAGGTATAAGGCTAATATACGAACACGTATTGACTACAAATTCTAGCTTTACTCTCAAATACGCAATTAAAGTGAAGCATGAGGCTTCTTACCGACTCGATGCGGTGACCTAAATAGTTAAAATCCAAACAAAGAAAGATCAGAAGAGCCATACGAAATGCTTAAATAATGAACCACATCAGAGTTTCATAATAATACGACCTAGACATATGAGCCCCGCCAAGCGATTTTGGGTCTTCGAGCATTCCGTCATGACAAATTTTAACTGCGCATGCCCAGCCATTCAGAGGGGCCAGGGATATGGCTTTCTGTCTGAAGGTTCCTCTTGATTCACTGCTTGTATGAGCGAGCAGCGAAGGTTCTGGCGAGACTGCGCGAATGCGCAGGCTCGCCTGAACCTTCGCTGCTCGCATAGGCGATAAGTACCAAAATCGCTTGACGGGGCCCATATGCACTCTATCACATTTTTGCATTTTGCATAATGTTTGCACATATTATTGCCCGGCCACAGAAAAAATACTATTACGCACAGCAAGGAAATTTGCCAAATATAGGAAATATTTAGGTCGCTTTTATCCCGATGGAAACCAATTTTTTCCTTTAAGAGCATCCCCTTTGGTATCAAAAGAAAGTGCTTTATATTTAGGCTATTTTCGAAAAACCCCTTCTTTTGCTTTCATTGCGTACGTGCGTAGTTTTCCGTAATGAGAGCTACGCCTTTGATTGTTCCCCACCCCACCAGCCCCGATCCCTAGTTTTCGCATTTTGGGGCGATTGTCCATCAGGGTCCAGTTTTTCAAAACTATCAACGTCGTTAGTTTATGAATCGTTAAAAGTTTGATATTTTAATATGGTAAATATACTAATATTTTACTGAGTGAGTGAGTGTTTGAGTTCTACGTCCCACCAACAGCTAAGGTCAAACGGAGACGGGACCTCGGTTTAAAGACTCATCCGAAAGTCTGGAGAAGCCCGGGATCGATCCTTCGATCCCTGGTTTACAAGGCGAATAGCGTATCCACTACACCATGGAGGCTTCTATATTTTCGCTGAAACAATAGGAGCAGCTGTTCACATTTTTTCAGCAAAAATACCGAAATTTTAGATATTGTACTTGCTTGAAGAGTTTGACCACTAACGAGCGTGTTAAGCTAACGATGCTTTGAACAGCTGGCCCCAGATGAAGATGAGCCGCTACGAGGTCGACCGCTTTCAGCAGTGTCGGAAAAAGAATTCGAGATTGTGAAAACGGCAATTGAAGAAGATGTTCGGTGCACTGTGAAAGAGATAGGGAAATTCTGTGGCATGAATTCGTCGGCCGTATTTTATATTTTGAAAGAAGTGATTAAGCTGAAGAAGGTTTGTGCCAGGTGTACCCCCCATCTTTTGACACCTGTATAAAAGGGGGTAAGGGTAGCAAAAGCCTCAGAGCCTCTAGCAAAATGATGCGGATCCCAGGAGACTCAGAGCAAAAGTCACTGGAGTTGAAACGTGGCTGTCTTTATTGAATCCAATTGCAAAGTTAACAAAGAAAACAAAGTTTGGGTAGGTGACCTCAAATCGCGCTGAGAATTAAGACTTCGAGGCGTGTCTTGTACAATCTTTTTTGACTGCGATTGAATTGTGGCCCGAGTACCAGTACCTGAGAACAGGAGTGTCACAGAATTATTTTATAAAGAAAAAAAAACTTCCTGCTGTGGTGTACGGAACCCGGGAAGGGACATGATTTTTTATTTTTATTATGTTGTGCGAACAAGATAATATCTTGAGCGGACAAGATATTATCTTGTTCGGACAACATATTATGTTGTGCGGACAAGATATTATCTTGTGCGGACAAGATATGATCTTGTCCGCACAACATACTATCTTGTGCGCACAAGATATTATCTTGTTCGCACAACATATTATCTTGTTTGCATAACATAGATCTTGGGAAGTTGTGCGGACTGTTACGAGATGGAATAGGAAACCTCTCTGGTGCTTATGCACATCTAAATTATTTTAGTAGATATATGGTAGGGCGGTGCGAGTGAAATATTTTAGGTGAAATATGGTACGCAAACTGTGCGGCTCCATGAACAAGTCATGCACATATCATACGATGTATGCATGAGTGGTTTATAGAGAGCTGTTTTTACAATACAGGGGGCCGCTAAAAGGCCGAGTCCTATAGAATTTGCCTAAAAATCGCCAACCGCCAAATTGTGCCATATATTATTTTCATTCCCGTCACGTGTTGTGTGGGTGTTCGTTTTGACAGGAGTCATGTCATTGATTATAGGGTCGTTTCATCAATTTTTCCTATGGGAAATATACTATTTGAACGCAAATCCATTATCTACTCGATTTTTGCTATCTGGCTTTGTTTGTGGCCGGTATCTCCACCTCGCCACGAATTGAGCAAGGTAATATGAGTAGGCATGATTTTCCGGTAGTATTCATAGATATATAAACCCTGAAAAAAGCGAACACTTTAGCAGCAGGTCAAGTTGTAAGAGTGAACACAACATTGTGACGGGGAAATAGAAAGTATATTGAAAGGCACAACAATGTGTGACCTGCTGCTCCCTGCTTCATAGCAGCAGGTACTGGTACGGCGCTAGGCGTTAGGGTCCAGCAAGGGCGGACAGTCCGCCGTAATCAGCGCCTACCAGGGTAGAAGCAGAATCTAAATCATTGTTCGTTGTAAACAAATGTGAGACCATAGAAGAGGTCAACTTACCTGCAGGTTATTTGGACGATCGCTAAACTTCTGATCGGCAAACGTGATCGCCAAACCTATTATTATCAACTATGTTGATAGACTAGTTCTACTAGTTCGCGAGAGGAAGTGTCACGCGAAAGGGGGATTCACCCTAAGTTATAAACTGGCCAGTCGCGTAATGTGTTGTTTCTTTTTTTGTTTTTTTGTTGTTTTGGTTGTTTGCTTCTGTAGGTATTAACGTCACCCGTTCCGAGCACAGAACATTGTTTTGCCTTCGGAGCGGACGTCGTGGGTTGGCTACAGAAGCAACAAATTGTGATGTTTTGTGTTAGTAAGTGTTGTATGTAGATACTGTAAATAATTCATGTCATTCATCTAACATCTTTCTTGTGCCTTACCCCACAGCTGCCCGTACACCTGTCAGAGATCACGCTCGGTTGTCTTGTCAGCATGGGGGTTTGCGGGACGCCGTAAACCCACATGTAACATTTGGTGTCAGAAAAGTGAGGATTTGATCTCTGGCTGGTGTTCCCGGCTGTGGAACAGCACATTGATTCTTTGAATCATCAACTTTAAAAAAAAAAAAAATGCATTGACAGCCACATTTAGAAATTAACTTTAATCTTCCTTCCTGCGTTGATGAAGTGCGAAACCCATGTATTCAACTGAATGGATACTGACAAGTCGATAATTTCTGAGCAGGAAGGCAAGGCAAACCCCACTTTTTCTTGGTAACGAAAAATTTAAGTAGACCCCACTTAATTGTGTTACCGGACATTCTACTAAGTTAAATTGGAGCTACTAATTGATCTTACCCACACATGGTTCTGACGTAGTGACGTTAACAATTTACTGACGTTGACATAACGGTAGCGTTAATATTTACGCTGTGGCTTGAGGTTAGGTATGACGTAATAGAAACATTAATGGTGACTTGTTATGATCGGAGTTTTGTAATGTGATAAAATTTCGGATTGTAGCATTTTACTGTAAACGTCGTCAGTTTATGACGTCATATTAGACTACCAGTACGCAACGTCATACTGTGTTGAAAGCATTTGACATTTCAAATCGCGTGTGCTTTAATAACTAACGTTTTAGTTAGATTAACGCGTATAACACATATCTTAACGTTTTAGTTAAGCCCATTCAATCATCACTGATCATAACTGATCAGTTTATAGTGGTTTTGATAGTAACGTGAGATTTACGTTATCAATAATGGAGCGTTTAATGCAAATGGGAAAGGACTTAGGTTATGAGGGGAAGGAGTTACAAGGTTTTGTTAAAGAGCAGCAAGATATTGAGCGGGCAGAAAGGCAAGAGCAAAGGGATTTAGAAAGGTTAAGGTCTGAAGAAAAGGAAAAGGAAAGGGCAGAAAAAGAAAAGGAAAGGGCAGAAAAAGAAAAGGAAAGGGACGAAAAGGAAAAGGAAAGGGCACATGAACTAGCTATGTTGAATGCTAATAAGGAACTTGAAATGGCACGCCTTAAGACTGAAAGGGAGGCAAACGAGATTAGTGAGGCCCATTTAGAACAAATAAAACATGGGTTTGAGCTACAGCACCAAGAATTAAGGAATCAGTTAGAAATGCAGAGAGCGAAGCTCGAGCTAGAATTGGAAAAGCAAAAAGCTGAGAAGGTGGCTCATGCCCGGGATCCTAAGTTACCTTATTTTGAAGAGGGTAAAGATAAAATGGATAGTTATTTATCTAGGTTTGAGAAATATGCTACGGCTAATAAATGGGATAAGAGTGTTTGGGCCGCGTATTTAAGTGCATTGCTCAAAGGGCGCGCACTTGATGTGTATGACCGGTTGTCAAATGAGGATGCGGCGGATTATGAAAAGTTAAAGGACGCTTTATTAAAGAATTTTGACATGACTGAGCGCGGATTTAGGAAGCAGTTTCGTTATAGTAGGCCCGAGAAATCAGAAACGTTCATACAGTTCAGTAGTAGACTGAGAAGTTATTTAGAAAAATGGCTTAATATGGCAAAGATAGAAAAATCTTTTCCGGCTGTCTGTGATTTCATGGCAAGGGATCAGTTCCTGGAGTCATGTAATAGAGAACTGTATGTACATCTGAAGCCAAAACAGTTTGGTAATTTAGATGAAATGGCTAGGGAGGCAGATTTGTTTGCAGAAGCGCGCGGGGGCGTATATAGTTGCATTAATAAGGGGCAACGCGATAATAGAGGCGCAGCGCAGGGTAAACAAGACAAAGTTGACTCGAACAAACCGAGTGGTAGACCGGATATCAAGTGTAGCATATGCGGTAAGGGGCATTTAACAATTAAATGTTTTAAGAACCCCGACAGGAAACAATTGTATAGCGCAGAGGTAGGAGCAACTGGAGTTGGGGATAGCGGTGTTAAGGAAAATTTTAACACGCGCGTAGAGGCTCAAGGTTCTCAGGTTAAGAATGAGAATACGCAGAATGTATGTCGTGGTTATACACGTGGTCGTGGTAATTTTAGAGGGTCTTTTCGCGGACGCGGTAAAAATAATAGCACACCACGTGGCGCAGCACACCAAGTTAGTTTTTGTCAAACGGAAGTAACTAGGAAAGGTGATGAGATTGGAAGTATTTTTGAAAATAAGGTTGGTGATCCTTTGATTTCGGATAGGGAGGAGTGTAGTAAGGAAACTAGGGAAGGTGTCTGTTACTTCTTAAAGGCAAGGTTACCGACGGCACAAGGATTGGTTAATAATAAAAGGTGGTTGTATTAAGAGATACTGGGTGTACAGGCTGTGTTGTTCGGAGAAGTTTGGTTTCGGATAGTCAGTTAATAGGGAAGGAATCAAATGTTACGTTGATTGATTAATCCACACAAAGGTATCCTTTGGCAATGATTGACATTGATTGTCCTTTTTTCACTGGGAAAACTGAAGCTTTGTGTATGGATGATACGTTGTACGATTTGGTTATCGGTAACATTGATGGATCAAAACTTCCTGATATGTCTCATTTCTCAGCCGCGGCTGTAACTAGGTCTCAAACTAGGCAGGATGAGAAGCCTTACAGAAAACTTAAGGTTCCCGATCAGATCATTAACGATGACAAGGAGGCTTTCAAGCAAGCTCAGGTTGATGATCCAACTTTGGAAAACATCAGGAAAAGGGTTGTATCTGGGAACAAGACTGTGAGTCGTGGTTTAAACCGAGGTGAAACTAGGTTTATTGAGAAAAAAGGTTTGGCATATAGGGAGTTCACCAAGGGTAACAAAGTCTCTTTCCAACTTGTGGTCCCTCAAAGTTTCCGAGGAAAGGTGTTGAAACTGGCTCATGAAACGCTTATGTCTGGACATATGGGTATTAGGAAGACATTGGATAGAGTTGTAACTGAGTTTTACTGGCCCGGTATTTGCGGTGATGTCGCTAGATTTTGTAAATCTTGTGATATTTGTCAGAGAACTATTCAGAAAGGTCGGGTCACTAAAGTACCTCTAGGAAAAATGCCATTGATTGATACGCCATTTAAGAGGGTGGCAGTGGACATAGTTGGTCCAATTGAGCCTCGATCTGATAGAAAATCTCGGTATATTTTAACCATGATATATTATGCGACAAGGTATCCAGAGGCGATAGCTTTACCGAGTATTGAGACGGAACGTGTCGCGGAAGCGCTTATTGAAATGTTTAGTAGGGTTGGCATTCCTGATGAAATGTTGACTGATTGTGGATCACAGTTTACTGCTGAGGTAATGAGGGAAGTCAGCAGACTTCTTTCTCTTCAACAGTTAACGTGTAGTCCGAGACACCCAATTTGCAACGGACTGATAGAGCGTTTCCACGCTACGTTAAAGCAGATGTTACGTCGCATGTGTGCTGAACGTCCAAAAGATTGGGATAAATATCTTCCAGCTTTATTATTTGCGGTAAGGGAAGTCCCACAAGAGTCTTTAGGATACTCCCCTTTTGAGTTGTTATATGGACGTAACGTCAGAGGTCCAATGGCAATATTAAGAGAATTATGGGCTGAAGAGGTACGCGATGAGCAAGTTCTTTCGACGTATCAATACGTTATTGAGCTTAGGGAACGGTTAGAGCAGACATGCAAATTAGCGCGTGATAATTTAAAGAAGGTTCAGATTAAGCAGAAAGCTTATTATGATAAAGGCGCGAGGTCGCGTAAATTTGACGTCGGCGATAAAGTGCTGTTGTTACTACCGACAGACAGTAATAAATTATTGCTTCAATGGAAAGGTCCTTATGAAGTGGTTGAGGTAGTAAACAGAATGGATTATAAGATTGACGTCAATGGAAATGTTAACACGTATCACGCTAACATACTGAAGCAATATGTGGAACGTCAAAATGTGACGTCACATTGCTTGCTTTCTGTAGAGTCCACTCCGTCAACTGAAAATGATGACGTTGACGAATTCTCATTGGAAGATTGCGCTTTTCCTACTGCAAAGCAACCAGAGACGTTTAAGGACGTCAATATTTCAGAAATGTTAACGCAGGATCAGCGTAAAGAAATAGAGACGTTGATAAAAGAATACCCGGACGTACTGTCCAGTGTACCAGGACGAACTGACCAAATAGAACACGACATAAAGTTACTGACGACGGAACCAGTGAGGTCAAAAGGTTATGCCATACCATATAAAGTACGGGATGTAATGGAAAAGGAAATTCAAGATATGTTAGATTTAGGAGTTATTGAGCAATCAATATCTCCATATTCATCCCCTGTAGTACTTGTCCCTAAAAAAGATGGTTCGGTGCGGTTCTGCATTGACTTCCGTAAACTTAATAAGGTGACGGAGTTCGATGCAGAACCAATGCCAAATATGGAGGAGGTTATAAATAGAATGTCGGGGCACAAATACTTTAGCAAATTAGATTTGTCAAAAGGTTATTGGCAGGTAAAAATGACGTCTACGGCAAAACCCCTAACTGCGTTCGAAACCCCCAAAGGCTTGTTTCAATTCAAAACTATGCCCTTCGGTTTGGTAAACTCAGGAGCAACATTTTGCAGGTTGATGAGAAAGATTCTGTCCGAACTTTCTAACGTTGATAGCTTCGTCGATGATATGTGGATCTTTACCGAAACTTGGAAAGACCACTTGACGTCATTACGTGAAGTTTTAGATAGACTCAGGACAGCCAAGTTGACGGCAAAACCTTCCAAGTGTATGATTGGGTATAGCAGTATCGAATGTCTTGGTCACAGTGTAGCTGCTCAGTCAGTTAGACCGCAAGAAGACAAGATACAAGCTATAAAGGATGCTCCTCGACCTTCTACTAAGAGACAAATAAAGTCATTTCTTGGGTTGGCTGGTTTCTACCGCCGTTTCATTCCAAATTTCTCATCTATTGCTTCCCCTTTGACAGATTTAACTAAGAAAAGTAGACCAAACAAGATCACAGACTGGCAGGACCATCATGAAAAGGCTTTCCAGACCCTGAAGAATAGACTCACGTCTAGTCCTATTCTTCGTCTTCCTATCTTTCATGATGGGAATCCGTTCATACTCCGGACGGACGCTTCTGATGTTGGTATAGGAGCCGTTTTGCTCCAAGAATTTGAAGGGGAAGGACGACTTCCCATTGCTTATGCCAGCAAGAAACTTTTGCCTCGTGAGAAAAACTATTCTGTAATAGAGAAGGAATGTTTGGCTATTATCTGGGGTGTTGAGAAATTTCGCAAGTATCTTTACGGAGTAGAATTCCTGCTTGAGACAGACCACAAGCCCTTGTCTTATATGCAAACAGCAAAAGTTCTCAATCCTCGAATTATGCGTTGGGCAATGAAACTACAGCCGTATAGATTTCGGATTGTTGCAATTCGGGGCCAAGAAAATTTGGGGGCAGACTACCTTAGTAGGTAATTCTTCGCACGGTTGTTGTGTAAATAGCTGTCTTGTTTAGATAGGTTCATCCTATTCCATCTCTATACACACACAAAAAAAAAACATTTCTGATTGTTTTTTCTCCAAAAGGGGAAACCTTTGTTACGAGATGGAATAGGACACCTCTCTGGTGCTTATGCACATCTAAATTATTTTAGTAGATATATGGTAGGGCGGTGCGAGTGAAATATTTTAGGTGAAATATGGTACGCAAACTGTGCGGCTCCATGAACAAGTCATGCACATATCATACGATGTATGCATGAGTGGTTTATAGAGAGCTGTTTTTACAATACAGGGGGCCGCTAAAAGGCCGAGTCCTATAGAATTTGCCTAAAAATCGCCAACCGCCAAATTGTGCCATATATTATTTTCATTCCCGTCACGTGTTGTGTGGGTGTTCGTTTTGACAGGAGTCATGTCATTGATTATAGGGTCGTTTCATCAATTTTTCCTATGGGAAATATACTATTTGAACGCAAATCCATTATCTACTCGATTTTTGCTATCTGGCTTTGTTTGTGGCCGGTATCTCCACCTCGCCACGAATTGAGCAAGGTAATATGAGTAGGCATGATTTTCCGGTAGTATTCATAGATATATAAACCCTGAAAAAAGCGAACACTTTAGCAGCAGGTCAAGTTGTAAGAGTGAACACAACATTGTGACGGGGAAATAGAAAGTATATTGAAAGGCACAACAATGTGTGACCTGCTGCTCCCTGCTTCATAGCAGCAGGTACTGGTACGACGCTAGGCGTTAGGGTCCAGCAAGGGCGGACAGACCGCCGTAATCAGCGCCTACCAGGGTAGAAGCAGAATCTAAATCATTGTTCGTTGTAAACAAATGTGAGACCATAGAAGAGGTCAACTTACCTGCAGGTTATTTGGACGATCGCTAAACTTCTGATCGGCAAACGTGATCGCCAAACCTATTATTATCAACTATGTTGATAGACTAGTTCTACTAGTTCGCGAGAGGAAGTGTCACGCGAAAGGGGGATTCACCCTAAGTTATAAACTGGCCAGTCGCGTATTGTGTTGTTTCTTTTTTTGTTTTTGTTGTTGTTTTGGTTGTTTGCTTCTGTAGGTATTCACGTCACCCGTTCCGAGCACAGAACATTGTTTTGCCTCCGGAGCGGACGTCGTGGGTTGGCTACAGAAGCAACAAATTGTGATGTTTTGTGTTAGTAAGTGTTGTATGTAGATACTGTAAATAATTCATGTCATTCATCTAACATCTTTCTTGTGCCTTACCCCACAGCTGCCCGTACACCTGTCAGAGATCACGCTCGGTTGTCTTGTCAGCATGGGGGTTTGCGGGACGCCGTAAACCCACATGTAACACATACTATCTTGTGCGCACAAGATATTATCTTGTTCGCACAACATATTATCTTGTTTGCATAACATAGATCCGCACAACATACTATCTTGTGCGCACAAGATATTATCTTGTTCGCACAACATATTATCTTGTTTGCATAACATAGATCTTGGGAAGTTGTGCGGACAAGATATTATCTTGTGCGGACAAGATAATATCTTGTGCGGACAAGATAATATCTTGTGCGGACAAGATCTATGTTGTGCAGACAAGATATTATCTTGTGCGGACAAGATAATATCTTGTTCGCACAACTTAATAACTTGTGCGGACAAGATAATATCTTGTCTGCACAAGATAATATGTTGTCCGCACAAGATAATATGTTGTCCGCACAAGATAATATGTTGTCCGCACAAGATAATATCTTGTCCGCACAAGATATTATCTTGTGCGCACAACTTATAAAATAAAAAAAAAACATGTCCCTTCCCGGGTTCCGTAGTGGTGGATCACAATGCAAAGCGCCCACATGCAGGAGTGCGAAGTCTTCATATTCTTCTTGAAAAAGCCCATGCACACAGATCAGCCGTGTTGATCGAATATTTGGAGGAGATGAACATTAAAACTTCACAACATCCTCCATCCAGTCCAGGGGCCAGTTGTTCAAAGCATCGTTAGCTTAACGAGCTCGTTAGTGGTCATACTGTTAACTCTTCTAGCAAGTACAATATCGTAAATTTTGGTATTTTTGCTGAAAAAATGTGAGCAGCTTTTGCGTCTGCAAAAGCTGCTCACATTTTTTCAGCAAAAATTTCAGCATATTTGCCATATTAAATGATCAAAGTTTTAACGATACGTTAACTAACGACGTCGTTAGTTTTGAACAACTGGCCCCTGACCTTTCTCCCTGTGATTTCAGGCTCAACCCATATATTTAAACATGTCGTTTTGAAAGTCGCCATGCCTTGGGTAGTATTTTGTTCCAGTGTATAAATAGTATGTCCCTTAGGACTTCCAAAATGCATTTTCTGAGTGGATAAGTGCCTACACGCCAAGGGAGAATACTTTGAGTGACTCCACTAGTTACTATTAAAACTTTCCAACCGCTCCTCGAAACCAAGTATCGTTTATTTGTAGCCGCTTTATTCTACCTGCTTTGAGATAGTGCTGTGTAAAGATGGGTATCTGTTAAACATGGGATGGGCTCATATGCAGGGGGACAATGATAAACATTGAAGACCCAGACCAGACGACGTAGAACGCGGCGTCTGATAAGGAAGGAACTACCATGTTTGCTTAAAGTACAGACATTTAATGGATAAACCGCAAAACCATCTAAGTCTTCGTTCAAAACAAATTTCTCAGACTACACCCAGAGCTATCGACCCGCCAGTTCTGCAAGTGCTTTGATTAGAAGTTTGTTATGCGATTGTATTTAAGGTGAATGAATACTCCTGCAAAGTATTATTGTCTCCCATGTCAATATGGGTCAAATATTAAAGGAAAGTAGGAGCAAATTCTTTCCTTTATGAGTTGACCCTTTCTTTTCCGCGGGACAGAGCTTCAAGAAATCCCGAAAGTTGTCTCTCTTTGAAAAATGGCGGGAAAATCTGTCAGGTATATCCATTCTCCTTAAGGGGAATGGGAACACCTTCAGGGGAGGCAACTCCTACAAAAGTAATTTTGTCTCCCATGTCAATAGGGGTCAACTCTTAAAGGAAAGAATTTGCTCCTGAGGAGCAAATTCTTTCCTTTAAGAGTAGACCCCTTTTTCAGTTGGACGGGGCTTATAGAAAAGCGAACAGGAAGTCCCGAAAGTTGTCTCCCTTTAAAAAATGGCAGAAAAATCTGCCAGGTGTTCCCATTCCCCTTAATTAAGCCATCGTGCGGATTTAAGGAACGGATATACATTCAAGGGGATGGGCGACTTAACTGTTTCGGAAATTTGGCTCCTTATCATTATGAATAGGGTTCCATTCTTAAAGGAAAGAATTAGCTGGTGACTAACATTTTCTTACTTTTCAGATTTTGACCCTATTTTCAGAGGGTTTCAGATTGGCCCCTGATACAGATATTCTTACTTTCCAGAGAGGACCCCATTTTAGCTGCTTTCAGATTACTGGTAGAAAAAAGTATCTTCTCTCGCACTCTTTGAGCATTATTGGCGGATTTTTATTTTGGCGTTTTTTTCCTTGACCGCAAATAGCGCCAAAATAAAATGACCGTCAAATATGTGGTTTACGGTACAGAAAAGCAAACAACAAGTCACCAAAGTTCACTCCATTTGAAAATTGGCGGTCATCTGCCTTATTAACTCTTTTTTGCATCAAATGGAATGTTCCTCCTTATATATAGCAGGAGTCCATTTCCAAATTTAGGGGTGTCAGGTTGTGTTGTCATCAAAATCTACTTGGGAAAATGGCTCAACTTTTTGCAAACAGTGTAGGCCCTGATCAGGCGCCGCGTTCTGCCGCGTATGATCTGCGCCTGCACTGCTTGCCAGGGTACCAGTTTTGGGGTTTCTGGTACAAAATTGTTTCAACGTATCAAACTATAACATGATATTTTTTCACGCTTCAGTGTTTGTAGAAACTCGTTTATTAAACAGTAAAATATGACATTACATCCATACGAAATAAATCATCTCCTCGAAATAATGCGGTCACTGCAAGCGTGCAATGCCAAGCATTGCCTAGGGCACTGCTCTTTAAGCGATGTGCTTTATCTTTCTGATAGAAACATAAAGCGGAATGTGTACACCGGGTATGTTTTCAGCAATTTTATTTAAGGGACACAGTTTTTTTAGCTCTCCTGAGCACGAAGTGCTAATGGTGAGCTATTGTGATCGGTCAATGTCCGTAGTCCGTCGTACGTCGTCGGTCGTCAACAGTTGCTTTAAAAGGCTACTCCTCCTAAACCATTGGGCCAATTTAATATAATCTTCACAGGAATGTTGCCTTGGTGGCTCTCTAGCAAAATAGCTAAAATGGTTCCGCTCTAATGAACAAGATGGCCACCAGAGCTAAAAATAGAAAAATCTTTAAACGACTCCTCTTGTGCCAATTTCATTCTAACTTCATAGGAAAGTTGCCTAGGTGACCCTCTACCAAAATAACTTAAATCGTTCTGCTCCGATGAACAAGATGGCCACCAGAGCTAAAAATAGGAAATAATCTTTAAACGACTAACCCTCCCAAACCCCTGGGCCAATTTCTTTAAACCTTGATAGGAATGTTGATAATGTGACCCTCTACCAAAATAGCCAAAATCGTTCTGCTTCAATGAACAATATGGCCACCAGAGCTAAAAATAGAAAAAACATAATAAATTTGCTTCAAACGCGAACTCCTCCTTAACCCTTAGACCAATTTAATTCAAACTTCACAGGAATGTTGCCCCGGTGACTCCCTACCAAAATGGCTAAAATCTTTCCGCTCTGACAAAAAAGATGGTCGTCAGAGCTAAAAATAGAAACAATTCTTTAAACGACAACTCCTGTACCTTTGGGCTAATTTCCTTCAAACTTCACAGGAATGTTGCTTAGGTGACTCTCTATACCCTGGGCTAATTTCATTCAAACTTCACAGGAATGTTGCTTAGGTGACTCTCTATCAAAATAGCTAAGCCGGTTTTCCTCTGATGAGCAGAACGGTTGCCATAGCTAAAAATTGAAAAAACATTGGTACAAGCCAGGCGTAGCAGAAAGAAAAAGCAGACAAGCCTTTTGGAAAAAATCAACAAAATTTATTTACAAACTATCTTAACGTGTAGAAGTAAGACAATTAGATGTACTTAGCTCTATTATGAAATATCCTTGAATGAATTTATTATGGGGCTATATTGGATTTGCCATGTCCTTCTGTCATTCCGTGATTCCGTTAATTTGTGTTGGCTCCATAACTTTGTATCTGCTTAACATATTTTCATGAAACTTCACACAAATGTTAAACACCATAAGACAATGTGCAGAGCGAAGGAATTATAACTGTGGATTGCCTACTTTTGGAGTTATTGCCCTTTGAACATTTTCCGTAATTCCGTAATTCCGTAATTCCGTGATTCCGTTAATTTGTGTTGGCTCCATAACTTTGTATCTGCTTAACATATTTTCATGAAACTTCACACAAATATTAAACACCATAAGACAATGTGCAGAGCGAAGGAATTATAACTGTGGATTGCCTACTTTTGGAGTTATTGCCCTTTGAACATTGAAAAATGGCAATTTTAATTGTGTCCGCTTCATAACTCGAAAACCGTTTGAGATATTTTTAGGAAACTTCACACAAATGTTAAGCACTATGAGACGATGTGCAGAGCGCAGGAACCATAACTCTGCATTGCTTATTTTTGGAGTTATTGCCCTTTGAACATTGAAAAATGGCAATTTTAACAGTGTCCGCTTCATAACTCGAAAACCGTTTGGGATAATTTCATGAAACTTCACACAAATGTTAAGCACTATGAGACAATGTGCAGAGCGCAAGAACCATAACTCTGGTTTTCGTATTTTCTGTGTGTCTGTCTGTGTGTCTGTCTGTGTCTGTTAACAATTTTCGTGTCCGCTCCATAACTTTAAAACCCATTCACATATTTTCATGAAACTTCACACAAACATTAAACACCATGAGATGGTGTGCAGAGTGCAGGAACCATAACTCTGGATTGCCTAATTTTTGAGTTATTTCCCTTTGAATATTGAAAAATATCAATTTTAGCCGTCTTTGCTCGATAACTCAAAAACCGTTTGAGATAATTTTATGAAACTTCACACAAATGTAAAGCACCATATTACGTGTGCAGAGCGCAGGAACCCAAACTCTGGATTGTCTACTTTTTCAGTTATAGGCTTTTGAGTATTAAAAAATGGCAATTTTAACTATGTCCGCTCCATAACCGTTTCTGATATTTTCATGAAACTTCAAATAAATGAAAAGCACCTTGAGATGATGTGCAGAGTGCAGGAACCATAACTCTGGTTTGCCTACTTTAGGAGTTATTGCCCTTTGAACATTTAAAAAGGCAATTTTGACTGTGTCGGCTCCATAACTCACAAACCATTTGAGATATTTTCATGACACTTCACACAAGTGTAAAGCACCATGAGACAATGTGCAGAGCGCAGGAACCCTGACTCTGATTTGCCTACTTTAGGAGTTATTACCCTTTGAACATTGAAAAATGGAAGATGAAATTTAGTATAAACATGGACATTCTGGTAATGTATCATGCTCATTGAAATGAGGGACAAGGGCTCACAACTCTTAGAGTTTTTCCAGATAATGTAAAATTTTCAACAGTTATTTCTTGTTCATAACTGTTTTCTCTGCAGCTTAAATAACTTTCTTCTCTGACAGCGCTGAAGCGGGGCTATAGTCAGATCCTCTGACAGCTCTAGTTTTCCTTGATCCCACATAATTCATAGTCCGAAATGTAAAATAATATCCTTTAACAATCCAACACAGAATTCAGAAATAACTTTTCTTATAATTCCTAAACTTCAAACTCCGAAGTCTGACTCAAATAGAAAAACCAAGCTCTTTTATAGACCCTAAGATTTCTCTAGAACTTTCTAAAGGACTGTGGAATAAGATTATATAATTTTCTAAAAATAATGCAACACCGAACTTTCTGGAAGATTCCAAAGTACTTTTCCTTGTAAACAAGTTGTTTACCAAATGAAATTAATCTGTGGCTCATTTTTCCAGTATTTTCTTTAAGAAGAATAAACAAGATATTAATAGCATTATTAGGTCACCCAGTTGGGTGAAAGTGGGAATTAGAAAAATAAATTCCTGTGCATAACAACATCGTAAATTTGCTTCAAACGCAAACTTCTCCTTAACCATAAGGCCAATTTGTTTCAAACTTCACAGGAATGTTACGTAGGTAACTCTCTACCAAAATAGCTAAATCGTTCTGCTCCAACGAACAAGATGGCCACCAGAGCTAAAAATAGAAACAAATATTCAAACGACAACTCCTCGTGTACCCTTGGGCCGATTTCATTCAAACTTCATAGGATGCTTAGATGACTAAAATACTAAAACAGCTGAAACGATCCCGCTCCAGTGAACAAAAAGGCCACCAGAGCTAAAATAGAAAAAAGTTAATTTGCTTCAAACGCAAACTTCTCCTAAACTCTTGGGCCAATATGATTCAAACTTCACAGGAATGTTGCCCAGCTGACTCCCTACCAAACAAATCATTCCACTCTGACGAACAAGATGGCCACCAGAGCTAAAAATAGAAAAAATCTCCAAACGACAAATCCTCCTGTATCGTTGGGCCAATTTCATTCAAACTTATAGGAATGTTGCTCAGATGACCCTATACCAAAATAACTAAAATGATCCCACTCCGATGAACATATTATTCATCGCCAGAGTTAAAAATAGAAAAAAAAAAAAACATTGTAAATTTTCTTCAAATGCAAACACTTCCTAAACCCTTGTGTCAATTTGATTGAAACTTCACTGGAATGTTGCCTAAGTGAAACCCTACCAAAATAGCTAAGATCGTGCCGCTCTGATGAACACGATGACCACCAGAGCTAAAATAGAACGTACTAGAGACACTGACATTCAAGTGAGCGAATTACGGCCCTCTGGGCCCTCTTGTTTAACTTCCGTCTTCCTACAGATGGAATTTGCCTTTAAATATAGACTTAAAAAAAAAAAAAAAATAAAATAAAAACTAAAATAAACAAGTCGCCCAGCGGGCAACGATCGCTCACCTGAGAAGTAGCGCAGGTTTTCAGATTCAAGGCAAATTCGAACTCGTCTGAAATATTATGCTTGTCTTTGTTTACTAAAAGTTTCAAAAAGATCTGATCGAAAACAGCTGAGAAAAGTGGGCACCATTTTTTCGCTCATATTTATACTCAAGGTCAGGTAACTCCAAAGCTGTTGGATCTGCGAGGACCAAATTCGAACACGACATAGCCTGTATAGCTCTCCTGGTTATCTGTAAGTTTGATAAAGATCAGACCAGAAATGGCTGTGAAACGTTGGAGTTGTCGTTTTTCCATTGTAAGCACATGGTAAAATTGTTCACGCTCAAGAGAACGTAGATGCAAAACCGGTTATCAGATTCGAGCCCAATTCGAACTCGTCTGAGATATTATGCTTGTCCTTCTTTTCTAAGAGTTTCAAAAAGATCCTATCGAAAACAGCCAAGAAAAAGTAGAGACACCTCTTTATCGCTTATTTTTATGCTCAAAGGTAGGTAACTCCAAAGCCGTTGGTCCTGTTAGGCCTAAGTTCGAACTGGACGTAGACTGTATGCCTCTCCTGGTTATCAGCACGCTTGATAAAGATCAGATCAGAAATGGCTGAGTAAAGTTAGAGACGTCGGTTTTCATTTGTGAGCCTATGGTGAATTTTTTCACGCTCATGGGAAGGTAACTGCGAACAGATTCGAGCTAAGTTCGAACGCGTCTGTCATATTATGCTTGTCCTTGTTTACTGAAAGCTTCAAAAAGATCAGATCAAAAACAGCTGAGAAAAAGTTGAGACTCCATTTTTCGCTCATATTTATACTCAAGGGTAGGTAACTCCAAAGCCTTTGGTCCTGCGAGGCCGAAATTCGAACTCGTCGTAGACTGAATGCCTCTCCTGGTTAATTTGATAAAGATCAGATAAGAAACGGCTGAGAAATTTGGAGACGTCGTTTTTCCATTGTAAGCCTATGGTAAATTTTTTCACTCTCAAGGGAACGTAACTGTGAAACCGGTTGTCAGATTCGAGCGAAATTCGAACTGGTCTGAGATATTATGCTCGTCCTTGTTTACTTAAAGCTTCAAAAGGATGAGACCAATAACAGCTGAGAAAAGGTGGAGACACCATATTTCGCATATTTTTATGTTCAAGGTCAGGTAACTCAAAAGCCGTTGGTCCTGTGAGGCCGAAATTCGGACTGGACGTAGACTGTATGCTTTTCCTGGTTATCTGCAAGTTTGATAAAGATCAGATCAGAAATGGCTGAGAAAAGTTGGAGAGGTACTTTTTCAATTGTAAGCCTATGGTAAAATTTTTCACGCTCAAGGAAACGTACGTAACTGCGAAACCGGTTGTCAGATTCGAGCCAAATTTGACCTCGTCTGATATATTATGCTTGTCCATGTTTACTTACAATTTCAAAAATGATCAGACCCATAACAGGTGAGAAAAAGGGGAGACACCATATTTCGCTTATTTTCATGCTCAAGGGCAAGTAACTCCAAAGCGGTTGGTCCTTTGAGACTCAAATTCGAACTGGAGTAGACTGCAGCCTCTCCTAGTTATCTGCATAATTGATAAAGACCGGATCAGTAACGGCTGAGAAACGTTGGAGACGTCGTTTTTCAATTGTAAGCCTATGGTTAAATTGTTCACGCTCAAGGGAACGTAACTGCGAATCCGGTTGTCAGATTCGAGCCAAAATCGAACTCGTCTGAGATATTATGCTTGTCCTTGTTTACTAAATGTTTCATAAATATCTGAGACCGATAACAGCTGAGAAAAAGTGGAAACACCATTTTTCGTTATTTTTTATGCTCAAGGGCACGTAACTCCAAAGCCGTTGGTCCTGTCAGGCCCAAATTCGAACTGGATGTAGACTGTATGTCTCTTCTAAGTATCTGCAAGTTTAATAATGATCGGATCAGAAATGGCTGAGAAAAGTTTGAAACGTCGTTTTTCCCCTTATTAATCTATGGAACGTGTTTGTTTCCATGGCAACCACAGTTCTTATCCAAACTGGTCCAAAACCTAATGCAGTCAATCCCCTAACAAAGTGTAGCTGCACATAAAATTTGATCAAGAATGACCAGCTAGTAACCGAGATAATGAAGTTC
Source organism: Lucinisca nassula (assembly GCA_963580285.1). NCBI lineage: Eukaryota > Metazoa > Mollusca > Bivalvia > Lucinida > Lucinidae > Lucinisca > Lucinisca nassula. The sequence continues at coordinate 104,598,290 of OY757019.1, forward strand.
AAATGTGTGGACGACGGACGGACGCCGGACCCTGCCTATACTATAAGGTCACCTTGTGAGCCTTCGGCTCAGGTGAGATGATAAAAAAAATAATATATAAACTAAAAAGAGGGCCAAATGGCCCTTTATCGCTCACCTGTGTACCAGAAAATCATTAATGATGTTTTAAGAATGCCCATCGGGACTTGAAGAAATATACTGGGCTACATGATGCTTATATGCAAAGCTGGAACCGACCACACATGGGTACTGGTAAACAGGTTCTAAGCCTGCCCAAGAAAAGTGGTGCCAGTTGGACCGTCCATGCATAATGACCCTATTGGTTTCATTGGGTGGAAAGGGCTTTTAAAGATATAATTTCATCTCGATGTCGGGCAACAGTCCCACAAAACTAGAAGCAACGTCTCCAAAATGACCTACACCGTGCTGACAGGGATGTTAAACCTCAAATCAATAAACAAGGCCAGGTAACTCCAAAGTTGTTTGTCTCATGTAGCCAAAATTCGAACTCTATGTTGGCTGTATGTCCCTCCTGGTTATTTGCAAGTTTGATGAAGATCAGATCAGAAATGGCGGAGAAAAAGTGGAGACGTCGTTTTCCCCATTATAAATCTATGGAACCCTTTTGTTTCCATGGCATCCATAGTTCTGATCAAAACTGGTCCAAAACCTAATGCAGTCAATCCCCCAACCCAGTGATGTTTCACATAAATTTGATTGGGATTGGCCAGCTAGTCACTTAGATATTCAAGTTCAAAGGAGTGGACGAGGGACGGAAGTTTTATGCTTGTTCTCGTTTACTGAAAGTTTCAAAAAGATCAGATTAGAAACTGCTGAGAAAAGATGGAGACACTATTTTTCACTAGTATTTATGCTCAAGGGCAGGTAATTTGAAAGCCTTTTGTCTCATGCGAACCAAATTCGAACTAAACATAGACTGTAAGCTCCTTCTGGTTATCTGGAAGTTTGATGAAGGTCAGGTTAGAAACAGCCAAGCAAAGTTGGAGACATCGTTTTCCCATTGTAAGTCTATGGGAAAATTTTTCACCCTCTAGGGGATGTAACTAGAAATCCGGTGGTTAGGTTCAAGCCAAAATCGAACTCATTAGAGGTTTTACTATCAATTCAATATCCATTAGACTTTCAGTCAAATGCAGCAGATCAAAGGGGTACATTCTGATGTAATTTCAGAGGTCAGTGCACTAGAAAGGTACACCAAACTTCAACAATTTCTTTGTACTCTGGACTTGTCACAGATGACTGGAATGTGATAGACTATCTCTTATTGGACAGGTGCTAGTTACTGAAATGTGGAAATTGTATCTGATTGGATACCTGCACACTTATTGTGTCATATTTGGTCAAATACTTTTCAATCCTTGTGAGTTTGTGACATCATAATCTTAAGTTCAAAGGATGCAGCAGCAGCTTTGAAACTGGTTGGGGTTTGACAGTTATTGTGTATCATGTCCACTCAAAAGTCTAATGAATATTGAAATCAGTAGTATGCTTATCCTCGTTTCCAAAATGAACAAACAGATCAGATCAAAAACAGTTGCGGAAAGCTGGATACACCATTTTTCGCTAATATTTATGCTCAACGGCAGGTAACTCAGAAGTCATTTGACCTGGGTGGCCCAAATTCAAACTCAACATAGACTGTATGCCCCTCCTGGTTATCTGCAAGTTTGATGAAGATCTGATTTGAAATGGTCGAGAAAAGCTAGAGACGTCGTTTTTCCATTGTAAGTTTATGGGGAAATCGTTCACAATCAAGGAGATGTAACTGGAAAACTACTGGTCAGATTCAAGTCAATTTCGAACTCGCTCGAGATTTTATGCTTGTCCTCTTTACCAAAAGTTACAAAATGATCCGATAAAAAACGGCTGAGAAAAGCAGGAGACACCATTTTTCACTTACATTTATGCTCAAGGGCAGGTAACCCAGAAGCTGTTTGTCCCGTGCAGCCCAAATTTGAACTCAACGTAAACTGTAAGCCCCTCCTGGTTATCTGCAAGTTTGATGAAGATCGGGTAAGAAATGGCAGAGAAAAAGTGGAGACGTAGTTTTCCCCATTGTAGGTCTATCGGAATTTTTTTTCAAGCTCAGGGGGGCGTAACTGAAAATAACGCACGTCAGATTCAAGCCAAATTCGAACTCGTCCAAAATTTTATGCTTGTTCTTGTTTATAAAAAGTTACAAAAAGATCAGATCATAAACGGCTGAGAAAAGCTGGAGACACCATTTTTCATTTATATTTTTGCTCAAGGGCAGGTAACTCCAAAGCTATTTGTCCCATCCATCCCAAATATGAACTCAACGTAGACTGTAAGCCCCTCCTGGTTATCTGCAAGTTTGATGAAGATCGGGTCCGAAATGGCCGAGAAAAAGTGGAGACGTCGTTTTCCCCATTATAAGTCTATGGAACATTTTTGTTTTCATGGCAACCACAGTTCTGATCAAAACTGGTCCAAAACCTAATGCAGTCAATCCCAAAACCCAGTGATGCTTCTCATAAAATTTGATTGGAATTGGCCAGCTAGTCACTTAGATATTCAAGTTCAAAGGTGTGGACGACGGATGGACGATGGACGGATGACGGATGCCTACCTATACTATAAGCTCAACATGTGAGCCTTCGGCTCAGGTGAGCTAAAAAGATCAGAGCATAAACAGCTGAGAAAAGCTTGAGACATAATTTTTCACTTATATTTATGCTCAAGGGCAGATAACGCCAAAGCTGTTTATCCCGTGCAGCCCAAATTCGAACTCGACGTCGATTGTAAGCCCCTCTTGGGTATCTGCAAGTTCGATGAAGATCGGATCAGAAATTACTGAGAAAAAGTGGAGACGTCGCTTTCCCCATTATAAGTCTATGGGAAAATGTTTCACGCTCAAGGGGATCTAACTGGAAGACGGCTGGTCAGATTAAAAAAAATTCGAACTCGTACGAGATCTTATGCTTGTCCTCGTTTATGAAAAGTTACAAAAAAAATCAGATCATAAACGGCTGAGAAAAGCTGGAGACACCATTTTCACATATGTTTATGCTCAAGGGAGGTAATTCCAAACCTGTTTTATCCCGTGCAGCCCAAATGTTAACTCGACGTAGACTGTAAGCCCCTCCTGGTTATCTGCAAGTTTGATGAAGATCGAATCAGAAATGGCTGAGAAAAAGTGGAGACGTCGTTTTCCCCATTATAAGTATATGGAAATATTTTTCACGCTCAAGGGGATGTATCTGGAAAACCGCTGGTCAGATTCAAACAAAATTTGAACTCGTCCGAGATTTTATGCTTGTCCTCGTTTATGAAAAGTTACAAAAAGATCAGATCATAAACGGCTGAGAAAAGCTGGAGACACCATTTTTCACTTATATTTATGTTCAAGGGCAGGTAACTCCAAAGCTGTTTGTCCCGTGCAGCCCAAATTCGAACTTAACGTAGACTGTAAGCCCCTCCTGGTTATCTGCAAGTTTGAGGAAGATCGGATCAGAAAAGGCCGGGAAAAAGTGGAGACGTCGTTTTCCCCCATTATAAGTCAAGGAGCCTTTTTGTTTCTATGGCAACCAGAATTCCAATCTGATCAGCCCAAAAACATACGTAGCCTTTCCCCCTACCTGATGATGCTTCTCATGAAATTTGATAAATTGGCCATGGGGTATTAGAGATATACTTATTTGGACTTGTTTACCGACGCACGCACGCACGCACGCACGCACGGACAGACACACGCACGACGGACGACGGACAAAATGTGATCACAAAAGCTCACCTTGTCACTACGTGACAGGTGAACTTAAAAAAAGAAAAAAAAAAAGAAAAAAAAGAATAAGGGTCTTCTATTAGGGAAAAAATGCTTCCTAATAGCAAATTCTTCCCTTTAATAGAAGACCCCTAGGGATAAAAGTGGCAAATATTTTTTTTTCTTCTTTTTTATGTTTTGCCTCCCCAAAAGATGGGTCTATTATCCTTAAGTAACAGTTTCACTTGTATGGCATGGTAATATGAACAAGGTTCAGTGATGCACATTTTTACCTAATTTTAAGGACATATTCCATCTGTCATGACACACTTAGTATTTTGTCAACACTATTAATGACATAACTGATGATATTTTCATAATTTAGGATGAACTCATACGAACAATGATTGTTTTGTCAATTCATCACGTGAACAAGTCCGTGAAATGAAGACCCCCTATACCCCACTTTATGTAGAGAAAACTGGGAAACTGGAAAACTCAATGAGGCGGTTCTAACGAGCACCCACAACCTATGTTTGCAGTATTTATAAGAAAAATATCACGGATTTTCATCAGGAAAATGACCATTTTAAAGATGTGAAAAAATGCACTATGTCGCACGGGTGTGTTATCGTAATTTCCCATGCTGCGGCTGAGATAAAATAGTTTAATGGAAGTCTTTCCTATTCTTAATCAATGCATACAGTGAAACCTCCATAAATGGACACCCCTGATCAACAGCCACCTCCATTTCCTACAGCATTTTGCTGTTATTTTTGCCTCTGGTACAGCTACCTCCCTTTTCCAGTCAGCAACCTTTTGTTAAACTGGAATTTGCTTTCAGTTTTAAACAGGGTTACGTATAAGATTTTTTAATCATCACGAAAACACGCCTATGTAATATAGATCCCTTTTAACCCCTACATTTATAAAGTAAAAGTGGGGTTTTCAATGGCATCCAATGTTTTTTCTTATTTCTTATTATTTATATTTTTGCTCAAAAACAGATTGTGGGTACTCATTAGAACAGCCTCGTCGAGGCGGTTCTGACGAGTGCCCACCATCTTTTTTTTTAGCTAAAATATAAAAATATCTGAACTTTTTGTCTTAAAATTTTCATTTTTGGTGTTAAAATAGTCAATATATTTGAACATGTTGAATAGGCGTTTTTTCGTAATGCACACGTTTAACCCACTGGGTTATGTAAAATTTTGTTTACCGATTTCTTATTGTGAAGGAAAGATCTAGAATATGAGTCGGAGAATAATAAGAGTTCAACCCAGTTGGTAAATATTTTATTTACAAGAAAAGGGATTAAAGAATAACTCAGAAATTTTCAAATCACATTATTTTTAGCATATGAGAAAATGTCTTTCTGCATAGTTCTAGAATCTTTTCTGAATCTATATAAGGAGAAGGAGTTTCCCTCAGTTCAGTTTGGGAGTTTTGAGAAAATTTCATTCAAAAACATGTGCTGGATTACTTAAGGAATATTTTTCGTACTTAGTGCTTATACTGTAGAATCAGACAATACAATTTTAAGGAAATTAGAAAACTGACCTAAGTTGATAATGCCAATCGATCCAAATTTGTATAGACAAAAAGCTCTAATACTGGTGATGTCCATATAATCATCACTAACAAATGATCTAAAACCGCGTGCAAATTAGCGGATTTAAAGGCATTGTGTACTGTTAAACCATTTACATGTAGGTCCCATTGACCAGAGGTCCAGTCACAATGTATAAGGTTGGCCGGTTTGGTATATTCTTTGACTTTTACATCGATTTCCTTATTTTAAGCTAACAGTGAAGAACCTGACCCGCAGACGCCGCGTCCTTCACTGTTGACAGTAACCCATGTTACCATGAATTCATAATATATGAGTTTACAAGTAGTGCAATGGAGACAAAATGAGCCGATATGACACGCCTATTCAAATATATTGAGAATTTGCCACAAAAAAAAAGAAAATTTTGCGAATAAAACATCCCGATAGTTTTCATAATTCCGCTCTAAACATAGATTGTGGGTACTCGTTAGAACCCCCCCCCCCTTCAAGGCGGTTCTAACGAGTACCCACAGTCTATGTTTTTGAGCAGAAATAAGAAAAGACTGTGCATCCCCATGTAAACCTCAATTTTACTGCATAAAAGTGGGGTTTGATGGGGGTCAACATTATGAAGGCGTGTTTTCGCGATGTTTAGGACCATTTTTTCATGCCTTCAGTGAGAGACAATCGACCCACTTTAGTTGTTTTGGGTTTGCGTAAAACAGTTTTCTCTTCAAGGTTTAACCGTTGCTATAGTAACCATACTTACAATTTTTGGTGTGAATCAAGAGCGAATCTGTAGGTGAGACTTATAGCCGTGTACATGCCACAGAATATCAACATTTCCTTGAACATAAGTTTGTAGACACTCCCCTTCCAGCATCCGAGAAGTTTGAAGAAGCCACATAGTGACGTTGTAGCCACTTTATACTGATAAATTATGGTCATTTTATGGCTATCTTTGCGACGATTATCAAACCGTATAATGTGCCGTTATTCGCAATGCCATAGTCTCCAGAAAAGTTATGGTTTTCAGAACAGTCTTTTTATAAATGTCTATTTTTCTTCTTTGAAGAACACCTTTTAAGGGGGCCATTTTTATTCTGTTTTCCTCTTATTGTTTTGCAGTCACACACGTAATGACGTAAACTATTATTATGAATGCGCATTTATGACCCCGTGCAAGAGAAAAGTACCTTCGAGCACGTGCGATAGTGAAGATGCAAATTTGCCTGGTTCCCCTCTCAGTCAGAATACATGAAGAAGCTTTGGTTCGAATGTATCCTTAAATCACAAAGACTCAGATCGGCCTGCGCAAAGTAAAGACTCAGATCAGCCTGCGCATTCGCGCAGGCTGATCTGAGTCTTTGCTTGGCGCACATTCCCGAAGACAATGTTTCGCTCGATGCGGCTCGGATTTAATATGATAAATTAATCATTTCATTAACTGCTACGAATATATTTGTCGGCCCCCGCTCCTCGGGGCTTGAAGAAATAGATGGGCATGCGGAGCTGAAACCGACTGCACCATAGTACTGGTAAACCGCTAGGATCTTTAAAAATCGGTCAACAAAAAATCCTTTTACAAAAAATCCCGTCTAATCCATTTGACACTTTCAAGAATGGGGCAATTTAAAATCTGGAATTATTTTCTGAACGAGTATTGACAGTCTATCACTACGCAGCAAATTCCATTCGGATTTCGTATCTTTTGCGATCAACAAAAAGTCCCGTTTAATCCAATTAAGGGTAAAAATATTAATTTATAATCTTTTTTTTTTTTCTGCATTTTAGAAACGTTCAAGGTGGAGTTGACAAAAATTATGTTCATTTTTCATCTCATTAACTTGTAATAACAGAGTGGTCTTAAGGCGAATAGGTTCACCCTCGTAGGAGGGAACCTTTCAAAGTTGCTTTTATCGCTTGTCAATAAAGGTCTACACTTACAGGAAAGAATTTGCTCCTTTGGAGCAAATTCTTTCCTGTAGGCGTAGAACCCTTTGTCCAAAGGTGGTTACTTCATGGCAAAATCAGACAAAAGGTCCTAAAAGTTGCTTCCCCTTATGGAATATGAGACAAAATCCAATGTACCAATCTTTTTTATTCGTGAAGTCGTTGTCTGTGTTCAACATTTATCCGCTGTTTTTACGCCTAGTTACAACCTTAGCTACACGTTGTCATGTTCGAATGCTGATGTTTTTCATGTGTCAATTCAGCAAAGCGTAAAAATTCATGTAAACCTTTTCAGAGTTATTTTAATTATGTGACAGAATTAATTAGCCTGAAAGTAATGCGCTTAATGATATATGAGCCCGGGCACAGCATTTCCTACAACTTACATGTACGCACAGCGAAGAATCAGATCAGCCTGCGCATCCATATAGTCTAACCAGAGTTTCTCTTGCGGCACGAAGAAGCATTGGGCCCTTAGCTATCCTTGGAGCGCACAACGAAGACTCTGATCAGCCTGCGCGGATGCGCAGGCTGATCTGAGTCTTCGTTGTGCGCACATGTCTTATTGTAGGTATTGTCGTGCGCTGGTTTATATTGCATTACTGATGTTAATGAACTCAAAAGCTGCAATGTCGAACTCATATATCAAGTTTTTCTTCTTTCGCGTTAGGTTTTGTGGCATAAGTTTAATTTGTAGGTCCAATGTGGTCTTCGTACCTTTATAGTGGTCCAAAGTAGATAAAATTGGTATCAAAATAAACATGGGCATCTTATCTCCATAATGAGACCTAGTATCCTTTTCTAAACCATGTACTTTTTGCACCAGGGCAACTCAAATGCCACTAGGGTCAGTCACATTTTGATCTATCTGGATCGCGATATATTTTAGCAGTTTCTGACTTCGTTCACTGTGCCACAGATACGGAGAGTGAAAACCCGGCTTCAGTTATGAGGAGTAATCATTTGACTGTCATAAAATTGCTTTCTTACCAACATACATTGCAAACTCATATCATAAAACTGTGATTTCTAGACTTCAGTAGAACGACAGCCATTTTCACGCACTTGGTGACTTGTTTACATAAAGCGCCTCAATGACGTGGAATGACGTGCCAAAATTAAAGCGACCTCTGATAAAGGCGCGAAAATTAAGGGACGTAACTACGTAAAACGATGTTTTTTGTTCTTCGTTCTATTCTAGAGAAGACTGTAAAATCTTCTGAATGCGCGAGATAAGAGCATCCAAATTTTTTCCGTCACTTATTATAGTAAATTGTTATTAGCTTCCGATGAATACAGATTTTTTTACCTCAGCAGGATTGTCAGGATCGACTGGTTTTTGGTCGATTGTAAGAAGGACGGCGGTGTATCATTTTGAGAATGCTTACAGTAACTTACTCATTTGCATACCGCATGCTAAAACTATATTCAGCCAAGAAATTCTACAAACGTTCATTTTTCTGTTTAATATTTTGTATTTTATTATTTTTCAAACATTAACTTAGGAGTCATTCTTTAGTTGCATCTTACATCTTTATTTTAATAAATAAATCACGAGGAAGACAACAACAAAAAAGAGGCTCCATTGGGGGTATTTGGATACTGTTTGGAGTGTGTAAAAATATTACTTCGTGCGATTTATTCCGTTAATGCTCTCTAATGGACCTATGTCTATAAAGTGACAAAAATGCGGCCTCAAATGCAAAAATATCCAATTTAGCCCAGGCTGAAAGAATGACAGAATAACAGCTTGCTGGAAGACTGGTCTCATCTCTGAATAGGGATGAAACCACATTATTCAGGAAAATGATAAATTCATGGCAAATCTAAAAAATGTGGTCTCACTCCTATATAGAGAAGAAAATCTGGTCTCACCTCAAATAACATAATAAAAGTCTGGGCTGAAGGAATGTGGTCTCATCTCTATATAGGGATGAGACCACATTATTAAGGAAAATGATAAATTCATGGCAAATCTAAAAAATGTGGTCTCACTTCTATATAGAGAAGAAAATGTGGTCTCACCTTAAATCACATACTAAAATCCTGGGCTGAAGGAATGTGGTCTCATCTCTTTATAGGGATGAGACCACATTATTTAGGAAAATGATAAATTCATGGCAAATCTAAAAAATGTGGTCTCACTCCCTATATAGAACAGAAAATGTGGTCTCACCCTAAATAACATACAAAAAGCCTGGGCTGGGGCGAGACCACTATATTTAGGCTAATGATAAATTCATGGAGAAGAAAAAAGCCTGGGCTGAAGGATTGTGGTCTTAATAATTTGGTCACCCATTAAAAAAACTTAAGTTGATCCCTATTATTATTATTAGACACGCTACATACACGGAATGAATCTAATTTTGATAATAATTAGGGCCCAATTACATTCTGTATGTTAATTAGGATATAACTGCGCATCCCTCTAAAATGAATCCAGAAATCCCATTGGTGGAAGTTAAAAATCTTGTTGTGCTTTAGAATGCTTACAGCACCCTTCGAAAATTTATGAATGAAAGGTCACGTTGTCTCTTAAATCCAAGTTAGTGGACGCTTGCATGTTCGTAACGCCCAGAGAGCTAAATTTTGCATTAGATTGTAAAATGTAGACATTTTAAAGAATTTACCGTCATCATCAGATGAACAGTATCTCTAGTTAAGTATTTGGTTAAAGATAAATTTGAAATCACAATGAAATATAGTTGCCAAGTCATGCAAATTAGAGAAAAACAGTTGCTACCCCCTTGCACTAGAAAGCAAAATGGCGGAGCAGATGCGGAAAATTTTCCATACCCTACCTCAGTTCATCCGATTCTAGCCAACCATCCTTCGGCCTAGGCTATCATTTTTCTTTGTGATATTAGAGATGAGATATTGAAGTTTGTTTTAAGACCTTATTTGGTGTGATTCACCTTCTTATAAGGCAGGGGACCACATTGGACCTACAAATTAAACTTTTACCGGTTTTGTTTGGCGTAAAACGGTCCAGTCAACATTATTTAGGTCATATTGAGCGGGTCAATTTACCTAACGGACAGTAAATTTACCCAACGGCGGAAGTAAGGGGCGAGGATTGTGGCCACATAAAATCGAGTTAAGCCCCAAAGTGGAATTCGTTTCCGCTGTCCGTTCCAAGGCGGCTCTTCTGTGGCGGTTTATTTTTGTTATGGTTTGTCTTTGGGTGTTTGTGTTGCTAATATTATTTTATTTTGGATAGCCTTTTGGCCATTTTGTGGGGAAGTAACTGTCCTTTTGGCTTTCCGCTGTTGGTGTTTCCGTTGGGATCTGTTGCTTCATGTTTATGTTTCCCTCTCTTTGGTGTCTCTGATGGGAGCTGTCGGTTAATTGTATCGATTTCTTACCATTTCCTCTACTTCTATTTTTCATACCGGAGTCACAAGAAATCGGCAAATTTACTTTTTTTCCTATGTGTATGAGTGAGTGTTTGAGTTTTACGTCCCACCAACAGCTAAGGTCATTGGAGACGGACGCGAAAGTCTGGAGAAACCCGGGATCGATCCTGCGACCCCTGGTTTACAAGGCGAGTAGCGGAACCACTACACCACGGAGGCTTCTATCAAGGTGTTTGTGTAGACTGGATGATCTCCTTTGAATTGTCAAGATTTGACTGAAACCTTGGGCCCAGGATCATCGTCACGGGTGATGCGACCAATGGCATGCATTGGAGAGAGCAAATATAGGCCAAACCTACGCCAAGCCCGAACCATATATATGTATGATGACTGATATATGGAATAAAATAAATACATTAATTCTCCAGGGCCTATAACATGGATACTAATCCAAGTCTCTGCAATGTCAGCGAGGGAAATATTCAAAACTAGAAGGACATTCTCAGTACAATCCGATGGCCAAGAAACCCTTGCAAGAATCTGCATATCGCAAGGGACCCATCTTGATCACATGGCGTCATGAACAAAAAAACAAAACACACACACACACACACACACACACACACACACACACACACACACACACACACACACAGATAAAGAAGCTTTATTTAACGTCGCATAGCCGAAACAAGTAACATAAGCTATGTAGAGCTTTTATTGCGACAAGCCAAGTATCCTTTAACAAATACGTTTTTGACTCGACCACAGTTTTCGTCTGATCATCATCAAACTTGCGGACAACAAGATTCAGGTCAGCCTGCGCATTCGCTTCGGGGCTAGTACAATTACTGTAGTTTCTTTAGTTCGGACAATTTGACATGAGACTGACCTTTGTGCAAGGAGATTAGTAAATTTGTTAATATTATCGCCTAATACATCGGCTTTGGTATACGTCTCGTGAATTTTCGGCATCTCGTGAATTGCGACCCATTTACCGACCTCTATGTATTGAATAACAATATCGCCATTTTCGGGAGATACATGCATTCAGTCGGGTGTGAAATTATGTTAACAGAGTTCACCAGTCTCTGGTCAATTTGTTCGAACTATACAAACAACATTTCAAGACTCTTGCTAATCTGTTTGTGTTTTACCTTGTCACAAACCCCGAAGACAAGTTTTCTGATGACGTAGGCAATGTATCAATTAAAAATCTGGTCCCGAGGTTGTAAAATTTGTTTATGCTCAACTCAACTGAGCATGAAATTTTCAACGCTCATAGCTAAAATACATACAAATCAGGAAATGTTCCTGCTCAGATCAGCAGGGAATGTCATTTATCCTGTACATAAATTTCGAAATGCTGTTGGCATTTTCAAAATTTATGAACAGGATAAAGCTCATGCTCAAGTGAGTTGAGCATAAAAATATTTTATAATCTAGTCCTTTGGTGCCTGCACTGATAAATTGTTTTGGTTATAAAGCATATTGATGGAATCCATCAAACAACAAGAGTGTCATGATGGTCCTGGATCGCTCACCTGATCCATAATGTAACAAATAGGCCCCCAGGGAGGGCCATTTTTGGCCCCAGGGCTATAATTTGCACGTCTACAAGGTTTCAGACAAATAGATATTTAAAGGTTTTCCTAATATGAGTCAAAATAAAACCAGTGGACCCCAGGGCAGGGTATTTTTTGCCTCCGGGCTATAATTTGAACAAACTTGGTAGAAGTCTACAAGACTAAACTTCATACCAAATATCAAAAACCTTGGCCACTGGTTTCAAAGAAGAAGATTTTTAAAGGTTTTCCCTATATAAATCTTTGTAAAACAAGTGGTCCCTGTGGCGGGGTCTTTTTTGTCCCCAGATCTATTATTTGAACAATCTTGGTAGAGGTCCACTGGATGAAGCTTCATACCAAATATCATCGACTTGGTCTTCTGGTTTCAAACAAGAACATTTTCAAAGGTTTTCCCTATATAAATCTATGTAAAGCCAGTGATACCCGGGGTGGGCCAATTTTTGGCCCCAGTGCTATAATTTGACCAATTTTGGTAGAAGTCTACTTGACGAAGCTTTATACCAAATATCTGGGCTTTATGATTTCAGACAAGAAGTTTATCAAAGGTTTTCACTATAAAGTCTATTTTTCCCTATAAAGTATATGTAAAATCAAAGGGCCCTGTGGCGGGGGAATTATTTGCCCTAGGGTTATAATTTGAACAATCTTTATAGAGGTCAACTAGATGAAGCTATATACCAAATATCAAAGACCTATGCCCTGCCGATTCAGAGAAGAAGATTTTTAAAGATTTTCCCTATATGGTTTAGTAAAACCAGTGCAACCCTTCCCAACCCCCAACCCCCCACTTTTGGGCCCCAGGGCTATAATTTGAACAATCTTGATAGAGGTCCACCTGACGAGCAAACCTGTGAAATTATTTCAAAATCTATCAATTGGTTAAGGGGGGAGCTGTTTAGAGGTGTTTCTATTCATTCCTGTGAAATTATTTCAAAATCTATCTAGCAGTTTTGGAGAAGAAGTCGTTTAAAGCAAAAGTTGACGAAGGACGCACGCACGGACGAAGGCTGATCACAAAAGCTCACCTTGAGCACTTCGTGATAGGGTAGCATAAAGACAGAGCTCATTTTATATTTTATGAATCTTATTTTAGTTCTTCACAGTGACAGTAAATACAGGTTATCAGAAAAGAAATTGCAATGAGCCATATCAGATGCGTGACCCCAGTCTGTCACAGAATCTCCTCAGTATAATTTTGGCCGGTTCATGAGAAAAGTGTACCTATCAGAAAGGCGATCAGCAACGACTGAGCAGACCTTGCGCATGCGCGTAGTCTCGCCAGAACCTTTGCTACACGCGGACATGTAGAGTACTCTTTAGGCATCAGGGGACAGTTAATCGCAGCACTTTTTTGTCCGCGCCACATTAACTTTTTGAATCGCTGACGACAACTCCTGGAGAAAGCGATAACTTCTTATCTGGTTTCAAAGTGCTCAATACATGCACAAAATCAAAACAGAATACCAAAGAAACACTTCTGTTTTTGCAAAGGCTGACAGCAGCATCATTCCACTTACCCCACCCACTATTTTTTTACATACAAAAAAGCATGACTGCATCTCATTTTGACATATCCTGTGAACTTACTCCCAAAACACCAGTATTTGACACCTGTTGGAATGTCATGTACAATCAGTCACATGCAAGAAATAGGCAGAAAAAGTATACCACAACCAGTAAACTTTTTCAGGAATCCCCTTTGAAAAACAGCCACTTTTTAGTGTCAAAGCTACATTCGTGAATTCAGATATGCCCCTGCACCTTGACATTGCACAGCATCCAGACAGCTGGAGTGACAGTTTCGTATTCCATTTCACAAAAGTACAGATACTCAGCAAACAAACCCACATTGGCAAAAAATATCCACATATCACAATTTCTATGAGCAACCTTGCCATTATTGACCCTACTACTATAATATTTTGAAAAACGTCCACCCTCAAATGCGAAACTGTCCCCTAATGCCTTAGGTAGCTTCATACAAGAATGCGCATGCGTACCGGAAAATAAAAAATCGAGCGAATTCTATGAACAATGGAAAGTGGCATCAAAAACGTTATAAAACAGTGCAGTATCGCGTCATATTTTTTCGTCATATTTTTTCGAAAACAGTGAATAGACACAGAATCGAGAAGAATAATTTTTGTTTTTTCTCCACTGACTATATAAGGCGCTCTGTGTTAGAATAATAATTACGAAGTAACTATTGACAGTTAACTGTCAATAGCGGTTATGCGTTAAAATTGCTATTGCCAGTTAACTGGAAATAACAATTTTAACGTAAAATCGCTATTGCCAGTTAAATGGTTACAGCAAAATACCTTACGGCAATCTCTTATTGTCATTAAGCATGAAATAAAATGAAACACCAAAAATAATAATAATTAATTCCCTTGGTGGTCAAAGTTACCATTAGTATACTTTCCAATACAGTGACATTGACATGACTTAGAACGCATCTAATTTGGCTCGTCATATTTGTATTCGTCATTACCCTGTCATCTGCCATGCCAAGAAATGTACATGTATTCTATATAAAATGTGAGCACAAATTTAAATCAGTTCGAATACAAGACAAAAATCTTTAAACATAAAATGGCATCATACAAGCAAATGGATCACATAACGGTAATTTAACCAGAAGAATGAACTGAGCCAGTAATGACAAAACTTCTTCCATCTAAGATATCTAAAGACCAATACCTTAAATCTATGGTGCACTGACTGGTCTAAGTATTCGCTGGTTGCACTGGTCTTATCATATGTTTTGTCTGATTTGAGGTTTAACGTCCCCGTCAACACTGTAAAGGTCATTTTCGAGAAGTTGCGTCTAACTTTGTGGGACTTTTACCCGACATTGAGATGAAATGACATCAGTCATGTCACGAAAACAGGTTACACTATCGATCGGATTACAAGACACAAGTATTTAAACATAAAATTGAATCATACAATCGAAGGTATCACAGAAAGGTGATTTGAGTGAAAAAATGAAAAAATAAATAAATAAATAAATAAAAATATTATATATGGCACATTAGAAATGAAAATATGACGACCTACAATAAGGCTTGTGGGAAACGAGCGAATCCATCACGATAACACACCTGTGCGACATAGTGCATTTTTCACATCTCCAAAATGGCTACTTTTCTGAACGTTTCTTATTTTTACTGCAAACATAGATTGTGGTGCTCGATAGATCCGCCTCAATCTAACGAGTACCCACATCCTATGTATTAAAACACAAATAAGAAAAATGTCTACCCCGCCCCTCCCCCCCCCCCTCCCGTAAACCCTAGTTTTCTTTATATATACAGTCGAACTTCAGTGGCTCGAACACCTTTGGGACCACGAAAATCTGTTCGAGACAGGGGTAGTTCGAGCCACTGAGATTACTGTCAGGAGGCATAACGAGATACTTTTAGACATCTTTTCGGTGTTCTATAATGAAAATGTATGTAGTGTGTACTCATTAGAATCGCCTCATCGAGGCGATTCTAATGAGTACACACAGCATACATTTGCAGGATAAAAACTAAAATTTCCTTAATTATCCCCCATTATTTCTTATGTAGAGGATTTCGCTAGGGGCTCAAGAATGGGTTCGACTCATCCATGGTAAACGAGCCATCGGTGTTCGAGCCATCGAAGTTCTACTGTACACGTATAAAGTGGGGTTTAAGGGGGTGCTCAATTCACGGACTTGTTCACGGGATAGTATGAAATTAGACTATGCAGGCTGATCTGAGATTTTGCTGTTCGCATGAGGGTCTAGAACCTGTGGACTATCCCATCATGTTAACAAGTCTATGTAAAGGAAACCCCCCTAAACCTCACTTTATATAGAGCATTACGATAACACTTCCGTGTGATATAGTGCATTTTTCAAACCTCAAAAAAGGTAATTTTTCTGATGAAAATTTGTGATATTTTTCTTACTTATACTCCAAACATAGGTTTTGGGTGCTCGTTAGAACCGCCTCATTGAGGCGGTTCTAACGAGTACCCACAACCTATGTCTTGGAGCAGAAATAAGGAAAATAACGTTTACCCCCCTAAACCCCAGTTTTCTCTATATAAAGTGGGGTTTAGGGGGGGTCTTCATTTCACGGAGATGTTTACGTGATGGAAACCTGGGGTTTACAGAGTTAAACATTATTTTGCTTATTTCTGTTCCAAGACATAGGTTGTATGACTTAGTTAGAACCGCCTCTTTGAGGCCCCAAAACCTGTGTTTGGCGTGTTAATCAGTAAAACATGACAACGTTTCATCAGAAAAATCACTGTTTTCGGGATTTCATCACAAAAACACACCTATATAATTTTGACCCCCTTTAACCCCAATTTTGTTTAGTAAAACTGTGGTTTACAGGGGTAAACCTTATTTTTTCTTATTTTTGCGGAAAATATAGATTGTGGGGATTCGTTAGAACCGCCTCGATGAGGCGATTCCAACGGGTACCCACAATCTATATTTTGAGCAGAAATAAGAAAAATATCACAATTTTTCATCTTAAAGTTGTAGTTTTCGTTCATTTCACAGACGCATCACGAGAACACGCCTATATAATTTTGACCCCCTCGAACCCCACTTTTGTATAGTAAAACTGTAGTTTACAGGGGTAAACCCCATTTTTTTCTTATTTCTGCTGAAAATATAGATTGTGGGGATTCGTTAGAACCGCCTTGATGAGGCGGTTCTAATGAGTACACACAATCTATATTTTGAGCAGAAATAAGAAAAATATCACAATTTTTCATCTTAAAAGTGTCGTTTTCGTTCATTTCACAGACACATCACGAGAACACGCCTATATAATTTTGACCCCCTCGAACCCCACTTTTGTATAGTAAAACTGTGGTTTACAGGGGTAAACCTTATTTTTCTTATTTCTGCTGAAAATATAGATTGTGGGGATTCGTTAGAACCGCCTCAATAAGGCGGTTGCAACGGGTACCCTCAATCTATATTTTGAGCAGAAATAAGAAAAATGTCACAATTTTTCATCTTAACCCTTGTCCTGCTAATCCCGGATATGCCTTATCTTTGAAACAATGTAGATCCAGATCAGATGACGAAGCCATCTGATCAGGATCTACATTGTTTGCCATTCAGATTGTGAATTTGTTGCAATAATTTGCATCAGGTAATCTGATTGGTTGATAATCGGTAGATGGTGTGGCATATATGAATATTCAGCAGGACAAGGGTTAAAGTTCTCGTTTTCGTTCATTTCATAGACGTGTTGCAAAGACTCTTGCCGGACTGGAAAGATGTACATGCTGATTGACAGGTCTTATCGTAGGTTTCATCTGGCGCTATCTCATCCTTTTAACACCATTGTGAGTTGAAAACGTTGATACAAATGAGGACAATTTAAATATGGTAAGCCGATTAAAAAGAACCCACACAACAGAAATCAACGCATCTTTCAACCACACTCTGACAGTGTGAAACCAGTGAATTCCAAAGTCTGACCACGTGGCACGCAATTACACGACCCTAATTTATTGGTGACTGCATTATTTTCCAACCTGTACCTGATTTTATGCAAAATTTAATAGGACTGTATGTAACATGGACAACATGGACAGCCCAAAACTTCAGGAAAATGTAACTTCTCCGGTACATGATACTGGAGAAAATAATATATATATAAAACAGAAAAAAAAACACTTCATTTGCATTGCACAAAAACAAAATCTGCAAGGCAATTAGTATCATCAGCACGCATATCACTTGCATTTCAAAAACATCCATTCGGTAATTTATTTGATAGATGAGAATGAAAATAATTGACTTGAAAGATCGCCCGTTTCATTTCAGAGGCAAAACACAATGTACTGAAATAATGTTGATTTAACAAGATAAACAA
Organism: Lucinisca nassula; assembly: GCA_963580285.1. Classification (NCBI taxonomy): domain Eukaryota; kingdom Metazoa; phylum Mollusca; class Bivalvia; order Lucinida; family Lucinidae; genus Lucinisca; species Lucinisca nassula. Next base: position 104,616,364 of record OY757019.1, read on the forward strand.
GCGTTCCTTTATAACGTCGCCCAAGAGAAAAGAAAGAAAATACTGGTAGGGCTCGCCGTTCCAAGATGACCGCATTTACATGCGGTATTAAGTTTTCAATTGTTATATTTGAATCAAGTACCTCCAAGTCCATGAAATAAACACCCCACTAACATAGGTTATGGGTATTCGTTAGAATCGCATCAATGAGGCGATTCTAACGAGCACCCACAACCTATGTTTTACAGGGGCGTACGCTATTTTTCTATTTCTGCTCCAAGACATAGGTTGTGGGTACTCGTTTGAACCGCCTCATTGAGGTGGTTCTAACGAGCACCAACAACCTGTGAACGAGCACCCACAACCTGTGATTGGGGTATTAATAACAAAATTATGACACGTTTTCGCCAGAACAATATACCAAAGAATGCGCCATATCACACATGATATTGTAATGAATTCGAACCTTTACTTCGAGCACATATTTGAAGATAAAGTTTCGCTTGCCGTTGCAAAAATTAGTCATGACATGCGAATTTGGAATCTCAATCTTGTTTGTCCTCATTCTCCTGTCTTTCTCTCCCATGGCCTTTATTGAAAATACTCTCTCCATAGATACGGTCTTTTTTCCTCAGGGTCCCATGGAGTTTGTCGAAAAATAGGGTATTAAACCCAAAATTGCAGTGAAAATACCTACAACAGGTCAAACGAAAGTTTTAACAATACTTTTTTGTCTAATTAATCGAGATCTATCAAGAATCTACATTACCGTATTAAAACACAGTGCGTTTTGAAATGTCATTTTATTGACAAAACAACCTTTTAGTTTAGCATATATTGAGGTATTATTGAGAGGCTGCAGATGACGTCACACACCTGCAGTTATCTTTCTTGCTGGAGACACCCGGGCTTATTTCCAACAGAATTTTAATGCACTTTCCTTGTAAATAACTTTCTTGTCCCTTGGAAAACTATGACTAAACATTTATTATGTTATTCTAATGATCTTTGAGAACAATCACAGACATATAGTAACCCCTTCATTTTTTTTGGTCACTGTGGGATAATTGGTGAAAAATGAATAAATTTGTACACAAAAACCTGTATGGTGTCTCCAATATGGCGGATCAAGGGAAAATAATCTTACAGAAATGTTGTGTCTGCAACCTCTCAATTGCTCCTTATGCTAAAGTTTGATTCAAATGCTCTTTCTAGCCCAAACCAAAAAAGTGTTATATTCGTGTGATTAATGTTTTTTGTCGGCTCCTCCTCCCCTTCCGACTCCATATACATATCGTGCAGAGTATATACAAAATTGAAATTGATATGTACAAACGGTTACATGTATGTATGTATGTATGTATGTATGTATGTATGTATGTATGTATGTATGTATGTATGTATGTATGTAATGGAGGAACTGTGTGTATGCATGTATATTTACATTTTCAGCGTAAAATTTTAATGTAAACCTATAGAAAACAATGTATGCCGTACAGTGACGTCAAGTGACGTCAGCCTAAACAATTGTTCTCTACGTGTGTTAATGACATCATTGCTGTTCAGCTCTTTGTAGAAAAAAAACCGCGTGTAAATGTGCATTCTTTCTTGTTTGTTTTCCCTTGTTTTTTGTGTTTTATTATTTTTGTTTTCCAGATTTTAAAAAATAGAAGTAGAGGCAATGCTCAGGAATCGATACAATCAACCCACAGCTCCCATCAGACACACCGAAGGGAAAGAAATACAAACATGAAACAACATACCCTAATGTAAACATCAATAGCGGAAAGCCAAAAGGGCAGTTACTTTCCCATAAAATGGCCAATAGGCTATCCTTAATGAAATAATATAAGCGACACAAAGACAAACCATAACAAAAATAAACCGCGACAGAAGAACCGCCTTGGAACGATCAGCGGAAACGAATTCCACTGGGGGGCTTAAATCCTTGCTCCTACTTCCGTCGCGATTTAGACAAATAATTGTTGCAGTCCGTATGAAGGCCTCCTAACTCATCAGTGCAACATCTCCGTGAACACAAATAATAGAACAACCACAGAGATGAAACAACGGTGAGGACTAGTCAGCAAGAAGCCACTGAAATGCCGGAGCAACAGAAAACCAACAGTTAGACTCCGATGGGCCCGACCAGAGACAGAGCATCAGGCACCAGCCAACATTACCTTGAATTAGATCTCTCTTCTGAAGAAAAAAAAAGCATTTTGAAAACAATCTGCTTTCCATTACTATTGTTTTATTTTTGTAAACATCACGAAAACTCGCCTATATAATTTTGACCCCCTTGAGCCCCACTTTTATATAGTAAAACTGGGGTTTCCGGGGGTATACCTTATTTTTCTTATTTCTTCTCTAAAATATAGATTGTGGGTACTCGTTAGAACCGAGTCGATGAGGCGGTTCTAACGAGTGCCCACAATCTATATTTTTAGCAGAAATAAGAAAAATATCACAATTTTTCATCATAAAATTTTATTTTTTTTTCGGCGATGAAGGTGAGAATGTATTTGTATAGGCGTGTTTGCGTAATGTATACTCACCTGTGATGGTTGTCATGGAACATGGAGGGTGGTTGCCATGGCCAGATAGCTTCCATATTGATTCCAGAGTGATCCATCATGCCGTAGTAATAGCCATATAAAAGAATGGTCAGAAATACTCCTAAAAGACATTCACAGGAAAGCCCGGCTTATTACGTTTCCTCATTTTTGCCGCAAGACAAGATCAGAACCACCGCCTTAGGACTGTCAGCATAGAGTACCACTGGGGAGTTGAACAACCGATACTCACATTTTCTATAGAACTACGATGTGTTCTTTGTTTTTATATGGAACGTTAACCCTTGTTCTGCTGAATATTCATATATGCCACACCCACTACCGATTATCAACCAATCAGATTACTTGATGCAAATTATTACAACAAATTCACAATCTGAATGACAAACAATGTAGATCCTGATCAGATGGCTTCTTCAGAAGCCATCTGATCTGGATCTACATTGTTTCAAAGAAAAGGCATAGCCGGGCTCAGCAGAACAAGGGTTAACAGGATTATTTCTACGTTATGCTTGATTTTGTAACATGATGTTATTTAAAACAAAACTTTAATCACTGTTGTCATATTTTGCATATGTGTAGCAGAGTACATATATACGTAGCCAAAAGGCAGATTAGCTTGTACGTTTTCCTTTCAAAACTGAAACAAATATTTTTCCTCGAAAGTGGACTTTTATGAGCAATTCGTTACCTTCAGGAGTGGACCCATATCTTGCCAAGTGATTTTATTTATTTTTTTTTTTTCACATTTTTTCTTGTATGTTCACTTTATTTTCTAGCCACGCCGCTGTCTTGGCTTGAAAAAGATAGAAATTATCAGACTAGTTAATGACTAGGCACGCCGCTGTCTTGGCTTGAAAAAGATAGAAATTATCAGACTAGTTAATAAAATGTAATAAAAAATGAATTATCATATAAAATCTTTCGTTTTTGTGATGTTATGTGCTTGTTTTGCATGTACATGTTTCTATTGTAATACTAACCCTACAACATACGTTCAAATTATTTTAAATATCATAATTATGTCTCAATATACACCAGGATTGTTTGGTGGCCGTACATACTATGTCAACATCTTCCTTTGAGATCATTTTATATGTCCCTCAAGCTTTCTGCATACTCGAAGTAAAATAACATGTTCAAACATTTAAAAAAAAAATAAGTGGTCTATTGCGTCGAAACCGTTTGCCCTTTTCATATCGAACTAAATGCCGGTTTGTTATATATGCCGGTCTGTTTACTGGCACATTGGCAGCTAATCTGATAAAAGCGACATAGACTTTCTGGCATCGTTCATAGCCATTCTAACACAGGAGAAACCGCAACATTTTAAGACAGCTCATTACGCTGAGTTTCAGTCAGCCGTATGTTGTTCAACCACCGGCCCCGATAGCTCAGTTGGTAGAGTTCCGCTCCGGGGAACGGGAGGTCACGGGTTCGATCCCGGGCCGTGACATACCAAAGTCGTTAAAAATGGTACTAGCTGCTCCTCGCTTGGCACTCAGATTTACGGGGTAGAGCTAGGACTGGTCGACCCAGTGTCAGGATAATGCGACTAGGTGTTGTATCATGTAATGTGTCTGGGACATGATACTTCAGTGAGGCAGCACTATAAAAGTGAGCATTGAGCTCCCTGTCGCAACCAGACACCGTCGTGATATGACTGAAAAATTGTTGAAAGCGACGTTAAACCCGAATTCACACACACACACACACACATGTTGTTCAACCAAAATCTAAACGCAATAAATAAAAACAAAACGTCTACTGGATAGGGTATGGTCGTTTTTCATCTTTTTGTTCAGTTCCTATGCACACAATGCTCATGCATATGGTCACGAGTTATAATAATTAGCCAAGTCAAGTCAAAAGCTCTTTATTCTCTCAGTATCAAATATGACATCCGAGGAAATAGACAAAAATAGTGTATTAGCAGTGTAGGACAGTTCACTCACTCGAACACCCACATGCACGACAAATATACATGAAAGATGATAATAGATAGTGAGGGTGCCAAGAATTGGGAGATAGCTAAATCAATGAACGGTGGGGGACAAAAATCAAAGTCAATCTAGCTTATCCGGGATGTTACTCGGGGAGCAGGATAGATAGATAGATAGATAGATAGATAGATAGATAGATAGATAGATAGATAGATAGATAGATAGATAGATAGATAGATAGATAGATAGATAGATAGGCAGATAGATAGATAGATAGATAGACAGACAGACAGACAGACAGACAGACAGACAGATAGATAGATAGATAGATGGATTAGATAGATAGATAGATAGATAGATAGATAGATAGAAAGATAGATAGATAGATAGATAGATAGATAGATAGATAGATAGATAGATAGATAGATAGATAGATAGATAGATAGATAGATAGATAACAATACATTGAAACAGCTGTTTTTCACCTATCAACTCTGTTGTCACGTATGATTGGATCAGAGAGGTCAACCAATAAACAAGCCGCTTCACTACGCAGCGTATACAGACCACACCTCCGCTACATGTCAAAATATTAAAATGCACGGAAAATACGTGTACTGACTTTTGTGAATGAAAAAAGGTTTAGGGTTCTTTTCCGTTTCAGAATCGAAATCCGAAAAAGTGCCATGCAAATGCACAAGTCTGACTTTCTTACGACTTACCGACGTGCAGTGGAACTGTGAATGCCGGGATAGCGAGGAAAGTCTGGTACATCAAGAATTCCAGTGGGTGCATCGCAGTGGTACTGTAGAGGGTAGGGCTGCCATACCGATGGTGGATTTTGTGGACGTTCTTATATAGATAGGGGTTGTGGAAGAAACGATGAGGATAGTAGCTGACCGCCTCGTTGTACATGAAGAGGGCAGGGGCAGAGGCGAAGAGATACAACCATCCGAAGTCGTTGATGTTGGTGTAAAGTGTGTTCTTACCTGTGAAAATATTGTTTGCAAAATTATTTGTGCCATCTCACTGAGAAAAAGGGCAATATACTCTTTAATTTGTAATTTGACACAGTCCGTTCGCTTGTCTATTGACTGAGTTATCTATAGGCTCTGTGGAGCGTTGTGGTGCAGATGTGATGCATCGGGATTGTGACGGAAGGGCGAGGATTGTAGCTGCGTAAAATCGATTTAAGCTGCCCCCAGTGCAATTTATTTGTTTCACTGACCATTCAAAGGCGGTTCTTCTGTCGCGGTTTGTGTTTGTTATGGTTTGTCATTGAGTGTGTGTATCGCTTATATCTTTTTGTTTTGGATAGCCAATTGGCCATTTTCTTTGAAAGAAACTGTCCTTTTTGCCTTCTGCTATTGGTGTTTTCATTAGGGTCTAGTTGTTTCATGTTTGTGTTTCTCTCCTTTTGGTGTTCCTGATGGGAGCTGTGGGTTAATTGTATCGATTCCTGATCACTGCCTTCACTTCTATTATGTTAACAATGGAATTTGACCATTCCCATAAAGATATTGAGAATCTTACCCCCGTTTATTATATAACAAGATATAACTCCAGAACCCAGAGAGCCCAACAACATGTTGAAGGAGCCCAGAAAGAACTCGTGCCATTCTGTCTCTTTCGTCAACCATCGATCAGGCTGACATTTCCATTCCTTTGGCTGCAAAATAAATGAATAAATAAATAAATACAAAAATAAATAAATAGACCTGATATTGGAAAAAGAAAGAAAACAAACAAAAGAGCCTATATCGAATACAAGAGTCACTATCGTTTGCTGAACTAGGCATTACAAAAACCCGCCTATTCAAATACATTGCAACTTTTATCGCCCCCCCCCCCCCAAAAAAAAAAGAAAAATTTCAGATGAAAAATTACAATATTTTTCAAATTTCTGCTTAAAATATAGATTGTGGGTACTCGTTAGAACTGCCTCATCAAGGCGGTTCTAACGAGTACCCACAATCTATATTTTAGAGCAGAAATAAGAAAAATAAGGTTTACCCCTGTAAACCCCAGTTTTTTATACAAAAGTGGGGTTAAAGGGGGGGGGGGGTCAAAATTATATAGGCGTGTTTTCGTGATGCATAATTCTGCCTTTTTAAAAGATATCCATCAAGTTAACAAAGTCTTTGCAATGAAAAACAATCTTAATCTAACTTTATATGGAGAAAAACAGGATCAACGGGTGTATTCATTCCTTTCCTATATTTTGCTAGTAAACATAGCTTGAGGGTACTCGTTGGAACCACCTCAATTAGGGCTCTTCCAACAAGCACCCACAATCTATATTTCAACTAGGAATAAGAAAAAAAAAACTATCAAGCATTTTCATCTGAAAATTTCTAGTTCTAGAGATAGGAGAGACGCCGTTTCAGCACATGTGTGTGCGGAGAGATCCTGTCCATTTAAAACTGAAAAAATCAAAGAACTGAAAGTGAGCCTTATATAGCGCCGGGGGATTTTTTTCATCTGGTTGTCAGTTTAAATCAGGCTTTAATCGGGCTTGGATATATTTATGGGGTCACTGATTAAGACTAATTTGCTAGTCCGGCCCACAAAATCTGTAAGCTCTGAAGTAATTCTATTGTGCATTCTTGCATCCAAAGGATAAATCTTTATAGCACATATAAGCAACAGCTGGTGTAAGGGATGGTTTGATCACCGTAAAACATTTCCATGCCTTTCACCATGGTGTAGTTTTTATTTGAAGTACTTTGGAATCATCGATTCAATTCTGGAACTTTGAAACTATGAGGGTAATTGATGATTAATTTCGAAGTTAGGTTTGGTACATTAACAGTTTTCAGTTGTTTTGTTTATTTCTTGCCTATAAAATATATATATAAAAATGCATCGATAAACACCAATGGTCTTTTAACTAGTCATATGAACATAAGGTAACAGTTTTCGACTAGACATGTGTATTTCATTTATACATCAAATAATTTTAATGAAATGTACTAAAAGTTTGTCAGTGAACCTCCTTCAAATGTGTAGGTGTACTGTCTTGTCAGTGAACTGTCCCATCAGCTTTTACACTCGGATCAGATATATTCGTCCGCAACTTAATTCATAAATTTTGTACAGGAAAATTGCCTGTGTAAAAATTATAATTAATGAAACGTAAACAGATGGGCGTGTGCGTGCATGAAATAAATTGATAAAGCACACATGATAATGTTTAGATTCGTCAACAGTGGAAATTTCGAAACTGTTTTGAATATGCAGCAATATTTTCTTGGCGGTGATTAGGCTGGTTGCATTAAGGTCAGTTTTCAATATACTGTTTACTTAGGGGTAATTGTTGATACCAATCGCCTCGAAAAATCTGTGACGGTATCAAAATGTGGTGAGATATGAACATGTTAAACGGGGTTATAATGATGTACCTCGTGCGCCATCCTTTGGCGTTTATATTTCGCATTTAATTCGATTTGCAAGAGTGTGTAGTCATGTAACTGACTTCAACACTCGTAATAAATTGTTAACGGCTAAACTTCTTAATCAGGGTTATCGGTACCATAAACTACGCAAAGCCTTTTCAAAATTTATTTTATAGACGTCATTCTGATTTAATTTCAAAATTCAATATTGGACTTAAATCTCTTCTGCAACACGGTCTATCGGAACCCGAATTTTATGGTGACTTTGTATATAAGTTCAGAAAAATATATAACCGCAATGACTTCAGCACCCAATTTCGTAAAAGCATTCTTCGATATAAAAAGATTGGGTACAACATAAATGTTATACGACATACTGCATGCATGGTAGTTAACCCAGTCACGGTTGACAACCTTGCTTCCCTCTTTGATTGCACGCCGGTGGGTCAGGCCTCAGATTCTATGACGGTTCCAGCGTAAAGGCTTATGTTGGTTGGTACCTGATGCTCTGTCTCTGGTTAGGCCCAACGGAGTCTAACTGTTTCTTGCTGTCGAGTCCTCACCGTTGTTTCATCTCTGTGGTTGTTTGATTTTTGTGTTCACGGAGATGTTGCACTGACGAGTTCGGAGACCTTCATGCGGACTGAACAAATTATTTGTATTAATCGCGAAGGAAGTAAGGGCGAGTATTGTGTTCACGAAAAATCGAATTAAGCCCCCCAGTGGAATTCGTTTCCGCTGACCGTGCCAAGGCGGTTATTCTGTCGCGGTTTATTTTTGATAAGGTTTGTCTTTGTGTGTTTTTTCGCTTGTTTTATTTTATTTTGGATAGCCATTTGGCCATTTTGTGGGAAAGTAACTGTCCTTTTGGCTTTCCGCTGTTGTTGTTTCCATTACGGTCTGTTGTTTCATGTTTGTGTTTCTATCCCTTTGGTGTCTCTGATGGGAGCTGTGGGTTAATTGTATCGCTTCCTGATCATTGCCTCCACTTCTATTTTATCTAAACTCGCTGCGTTTAAACTCTGTCTACTGTTGCTTACCAAATGCCTTCTGTTTTTGTAGAAGTAAGTGTCAAAGCTTAGTCCGATGCCCCAAAATGTTACAAACGAAACTCCCATAGCAAATAACATAAAGATCGGAAGATTCTGAAGACCAACGCTTGTGAGAAAATCTTGATCAGCTTGTGTTCCGTTTACGCTTGGGTGGGATATTTGAAGTACGTCTTTCAGGTAATCTTTTGCCAGATAAACTATTAAAAGAAGCCATTCACCTGAAACAGAAAAAGATCAATCATTTGGATAATATACCTTCGCAGATAACAGACATACGCAGATAACATACATACGCAGAAAATTAAAATAACGAGTCAACTTATGAAAAAAGGATAAATGTCCAGGGAAGGCCCAGGCGAGCCTGTGCACACATTACGAAAAAACGCCTATACAAATGCATTGTAAACTTTATCACCAAAAAACCCGAAAATTTTAAGATGAAAAATTGTGATATTTTTCTTATTTCTGCTCAAAATATAGATTGTGGGTACCCGCTAGAACCGCCTCGTTAAGGCGGTTCTAACGAGTACCCACAATCTATATTTTAGAGCAGAAATAAGAAAAATAAGGTTTACCCCTATAAACCCCAGTTTTGCTATATAAAAGTGGGGTTCAAGGAGATCAAAATTATACAGGCGTATTATCTAGATGAAGTGTAGAGCCTTCGCTGGTCGCGGGCATGTCGTTAAGAAAACATGCCTATTCAAATATATTGAAAAGTGTTCCATTAAAAATAAACAAGAGGCCCATGGGCCACAATGCTCACAAGGGCTCAGACGGGCACTGCCCACTGGCAGCCATGTGTGGTTTTAGGTTTTAACTTACGGATTATGAAGTCTCCCAAACAAACCCCGATTTCCAAATGAGCACCCATGTGGACTCTGTATCTGAAATATTAGGCATTTTATGAGGAGGAGGGACGGGACATGGACCCAACAGAGCCCAGGTTGGTATCACTGAATCCATCTTATCATAAGGAACAAGAATATATATGATTTAGGGGTGGGAATGTTTACAGTTCCTGAGATACAAGGCCTTTTAAGCTACGGAGGGGTTGGAGCATGGCCCTGGCAGACCACAGGAAAGCCAAGATTTTTGTCCCTGAATGTGTCTTATCATAAGGACCAAGAAAATATATTGTTTAGGGGTGGGGATCTGAACAGTTTCCAAGATATGAGGCCCTCTTATGAAATGAAGAAGAGAGGAATGGCCCCTGTGGACCACCAAGTTGGTGTGACTGAATGTGTCTAATCATAAGAAACAAGAATATATATGATTATGACGTGGGGATCTTAATGCTGTCTGAGATATATGGCCTTTTATGAAGTGGAGGGGCGTGCCATGGCATCAGCATGTTGCCCTAGCACATACAGACCCCAGATTGATGTGAGTGAATGAGTCTTATAATATACATATTTTAGGGGTGGGGTTCTGAACAGTTTCTGAGATATATGGCATTTTATGAAGTGGAAAGGTGGGGCATGGCCCAGCACACCCCCAGAGCCCCTAGGTTAGTATCATTGAATGTGTCTTATCATAAGGAACAATAATATATATGGTTTAGGGGTGGGGGGTCTGAATGGTTTCTGAGATATTGGAGGGAATTGGGCATGGGCCGGGCACATCCCAGGGGACCAACAGGTTGGTGTCAATGAATGCGTCTTATCATAAGAAACAAAAATATATATGGTTTTGGGGTGGGGATCTGAATGGTTTCCGAGATTTATCACCTTTTATGAAGTGGAGGGGTGGGGCATGGCCCCCGTGTGGCCCGGGAGACCCTTAGGTTGGTATCACTAAATGCGTCTTATCATTAGGAACAAGAATTTATTAGTTTAGGGTAGGGGTTCTGGACGGTTTCTGAGATATTGGGCCTTTTACGAAGTAGAGGAGGTGGGGCATGGCTCCGGTACACACTAGGGGACCCTCAGATTGATGTCACTGAATGCGTCTTATCATAAGAAACAAGAATATATACTCTATATATAGTTTATGGGTGGCGATCTGAATGGTTTCTGAGATATATGGCATTTAATGAAGTGGAAGGGTGGAGCATGGCCCCAGCGCACCGCCGAGAGACCCCAAGGCTGGTATCACTGAATGTGTCTTACCATAAGGAACAAGAACGTATATATATGGTTTAGGGGTGGGGTTCTGAATGGTTTCTCTGATATTGGGCCGTTTAAAAGTAGGGGGGAGAAGCATGGCCCGGGCACATCCCAGGGCCCCCCAGGTTGGTGTCACTGAATGCGTCTTATCATGTGGAACAAGAATATATATGGTTAAGGGGTGGGGATCTGGACCTTTTAAAAGTGAAGGGGGTGGGGCAAGCTCCGGCACATCCCAGGGGACCCCCAGGTTGGTGCCACTGAATGCAACTTATCATAAGAAACAAGAATATATATACTTTAGGGGTGGGAAACTGAATGGTTTCTGAGATATATGGCCTTTTATGCACTGGAGGGGGTGGGGCATGGCCCCAGCACACCCTGGGGACTCCCAGATTGGCATAAAAGCATATGGCTAAAAGAAGTCCACACAAGGAATATTACTATAAAAGTTTTGTCAAAATATCTGCAAAGGCTTGGCAGTAAATGTCATTTTTCAATTTTCCCCATAATAAGTATATGGAAACTACAAGTTGCCATAGCAACCAAACTAATAAGCCGATTTTTATAAAAACACAAACTTTCAATCCCCCAGCCCAAGGATGCTACAGATAAAATTTGGGCCTAATCGGCCCAGTGGCTTCAGAGGAGATGTCGTTTGAAAGTGTTGACGCCAGACGACGCAGACGACACAGACGCAGACGACGGACGTCTGCCCAAAACATAGGTTGTGGGTACTCGTAAGAACCCCCCACAGCGACTATCACTGTTACGTAGGAAATCAATGTAACGTATTTTATGGAAAACAAAAGCGTTAATATTGTATCATAGTGCGGTCAGGGGTTATAGCTGTAGAAACTGTTTGAGCTTGGCAAACAGTGTAGACCCAGATCGGATGCCACAGAATGTGGCATCTGCTCAGGGTCTACTCTGTTTGCTTAAAGTATAGGATTTTAAGGGTCAGACGCCGAAAAACGCAACGTCTGATCAGGATCTACAAGGTTTGTTTACAGTACAGGAATTTAAGGGTTAAACGAAACAGTGTAAGTCTCTCTCCAATCTACACTCAGAGACCATCGACCCACCAGTACTCTCAGTGCTTTAATTTTAATATTGGTTTGATACAAATGCACTGTAAGTTTATGCCACTTATTTTTCATATTTTACGAACGATTGGGATATTCAAGCAAGTTAAATGAGCAGCATTTTCAGTGTCCTCCTAAACCAATATAGACTTAAGCGGTGCACCAGTTCAGCCATCTTGAATTAAGTTACACGGCGCGCGAATTTAATTGAGACTGTACTGCTCTAGTGCGCATGCGAATGTTACAAGATGTCTGAATGGCTGATGTCAAATTTGCGATACTGTCGGAAACTCGCCGTCATCATGTATCATCATTGGGTGATACAGCGAGTGTTTGAGTTTTACGTCTCACCAACAGCTAAGGTCATACGGAGACGGGACCTCGGTTTAAAGACACATCCGAAAGTCTGGAGAAGCCCGGGATCGATCCTGCGATCCCTGGTTTACAAGGCGAGTAGCATAACCAGGCTTCCTGGGTGATACAGTGAAATTCCGCTATTAACACCACCTAAAATCAGACCAATTCTGCTCTGAAAACCTCATTTTGTAGCTTTCATTTATCCTTTCATTGTGTTTTCGGCATACAGTCTCCTCTGATCAGAGACCACTTTTGGGACTGTTCAAAAGTGGTCTTGAAGACCACATTTGAACAGTCCCAAAGGTGGTCTTAATAGAGGAATTTTACGGTATTTGGTTTGACTCAGTTCACAGCTCTTGCCGTAGTACAGTTTTATCAAAACAACAGAATAGGAATAATTTTTCAAAATCGCAATTTGAGGATCGTCATTTGAACGGTCGAACATTCCGTTCTATGGCTCTAGTGGGGCGTCAACGTTTAACGAAATCTCCGGCTTTGAAACCACCGATTTACCTCCCCAAATGACAATTTTGAATACAGCTAGGAGTATGGGACGTGAATCGACACGGAAAGGTTTTGTTTGTTTGTTTGATTTGAGGTTTAACGTCCCCGTCAACACTGTATAGGTCATTTTGGAGACGTTGCTTCCAATTCTGTGGGACTTTTATCCAACATCGAGTTGAAATGACATCTCAAGCCCTGTCGCCCAATGAAACCAATAGGGTTTATAAGCATGGACGGGCCGACTCGCACGTACTGCTTTGCCTGGGCAGGTTTAGATCCTCTAAGCGGTTTACCAGTACTCGTGTGCGGTCGGATTCAGCTCTGCGCGGAGGCATCATACAGCCCATCTTTTTCTTCAAGCCCCGATGGGTGGGGACCGAAAACGTTTCTGTCAACATGTCTAATTACCTCTTGCTGCAGCAGCCAGAATAAAAACTCCCACCATAAACAAGCCTTTGCTAAATAGTTCCCGGATGTTGACACTGGAACCCATCTTTGCTTTCGTAATACCTTTCGTCAGCTCATCCCTGTGTAGAAATTAAGGAACGTGCAGATAATTAACAAATGCTTATGGTATTTAGTCCTTATCCCGCTGCATAAATTAATTAAGCCACACCCATTCACATTTAATCCAATCAAATTACATGATGTAATTTATTCATGCAAATTCAAACTGAAGGATAAACAGTGTAGATCCTGATCAGATGGCTTCTTCAGAAGCCATCTGATCTGGATCTACACTGTTTTGCTGACAGTGTAGACCCTGATCAGATGGCTTCTTCAGAAGTCATCTGATCTGGATCCACAATGTTTTGCAAGGTAGGGGTTGTCGGGAACAGCAGGGTAAGGATTAACATTGATTTATAGTAACTACAATCGAACTTAAATAACTCACACAAATTCGAGACCATGATTAGTTCGAGATAGCGGTAGTTCGAACTACTGAGGGTTACTTATACTGCCAGCCATAAAAATATAATTCAGCTTTTTATAAAATTTGTTTTGAGGTTTAACGTCCCCGTCAACACTTTATATGTCATTTTGGAGACGTTCCTTCCAATGTTGTGGGACTTTTACCCAACATCGAGATGAAATGACATCTCAAGCCCTGTCGCTCATTAAAACCAATCGGTTTATAAGCATGGACGGTCCGACTTGCACCCCTTTGCCTGGGCAGGCTTAGACCCTCGAAGCAGTTCACCAGTACTCGTGTGTGGTCGGTTTCAGCTCTGCGTGGAAGCATCATGCAGCCCATCTATTTCTACAATTATAAAAAAAGGTATGTTGCGTGTATTCATTAGAATCGCCACAACGAGGCGATTCTAATGAGTACACACAACATACGTTTTCAAGATAAATTCAAACAAACGTCCATAAATTAACCGAAACATATGGATATCTTGGACTATGGAAAAAATAGGCCTACTCCGGAAAATGTCAAATTTGTAACCTTGACAAATTTGGATTTCAGCCTGTTATCACTTAAAAGAAAATCCCCAAAATCAGAAAATATCTACATGCATTGGGTTATGGAGATATGGTTTGAATCTGGATATTTCCGAATATGGTCATTTGTGAGAAAAATGTAAGTATTTTTATAAACAACACATTTAGGTAAGAAATATGAATGTTATGCCAATTTAATACAAGGAACCCATTAGGACCAAGTATGATAAAATTGCTCATTTGTATCTACCTATGTACAAGCTATGCTCAGCCCCCGCCCATCGTGGCTTGAAGAAATAGATGGGCTGCATGATGCTTCCACGCAGAGCTGAAATCCGGCCGCACACGAGTACTGGTAAACCGCTTAGAGGATCTAAACCTGCCCATGCAAAGCGGTGCGAGTCGGACTGCCATGCTAATAAACCCTGTTGGTTTCATTGGGCGACAGGGCTTGAGATGTTATTTCATCTCAGTTCCACAAAACTGGAAGCAACGTCTCTATACAGTGTTGACGGGGGCGGTAAACCTCAAATCAAACAAACAAGCTATGCATTTTGTGATGTATTCAATATATTTTTGAGTGGCTGTAACTCCGCAATTCTTAAAGATATAAACTTCAAATTTTCAGTATTTCTTAGTTTTATAGAGGTCACAAAATGTATGAAATTTCAAAGGGCAAGGTGAACAAGTTTTAAAGTTGGCATTTTCCGGACAAACCCTATCGTCTTGGACTTCAAAATGAGTTTGAATTTGCCATGGTAAATGAGCCATCCGTGTTCAAGTGATAGAAGTTTCACTGTACGTCAGACTCATTTCCTAACAACCCATTTTATACTGATGGACTGTTCCATTGCTATATGTTGGACAAGTTCATTTGTCATTTAACCGGTTTCAGGCCTTTTTTCATTTTTATTCCATTTTTTGACAGAAAATCCTGTTAGCGATCTGCGGCGTCTGATCTGGGCCTGCGCTGATTGCCAGGCTACCCTTTTAGAAGTTTTCCCGCAAGGTCATACCATTCATACCATACCCTTTTCAAAATACCGTATTGATCCTAAGTATTGGGCAAGACAGACCTAAGCAAACAGTGCAGACCCAGATCAGATTGCCCCTGAAGGAGCAGTCTGATCAGGGTCTGCACTATTTGCCATTCGACCTCCACCTTTTGGACTCCTCGCTGGATCATGAAACAGATTTGGGGAATATTAGGAGAATTACAGCAAGTTTTCAAGGTGTCCGAATTTTTAGGATTTTTACGGTACATACTTGTTACCCGTGTTAATATTGGGTACAAAAACTACTGATAGGCCTAATAACCTTATTAATTTAAATCAAGGTCATTTCTTTTTTTCGTATGAGCAGTGTCTGGCCAAATCCTGTCTTCGGACATGTTTGTTTGATTGTATTGGAGTTTAACGGCCCAGTCAACACTATTTAGGTAATTTTCGAGCTAGGGCAGGCTTCTACGTAAGCGGTTTACCAGTACAGTGCAAATTCTTTCGCCAGAAACTGATAAGTGAACTTCATGAATCAGCGGAAGGGAGACAATAACCGTAGAAAAAACATTCATGATCAATCTCCACGAAATAATGGTGTCGGCCCCAGCAGGTATCGAGCCCGCACCCTCCTGATCAGTCAGACGCGCATCCGACTGAGATATCGAGGCCGGCGTCTTTGAACATGTACAGTTTGTATAGCGGTAACCGTTTCTGTTTGCTTGAAAGCATCGATCCAAATGTCTCACAGAGAAGACTTTGATCAGATAACGCGGATGTGCAGAATAAGTGTTCCATAGGCGCCCATTTTAGACTCGGTTCATTGCATGGGATCTCTGTACCTCATCACGTGGACAAGTCCGTGAAATGAAGACTCCCCTAAACCCCACTTTATATAGAGAAAACTAGGGTTTACGGGGATATTCATTATTTTTACTTTTTTCTACTCCAAGACATAGGTTGTGGGTACTCGTTAGAACCGCCTTGATGAGGCGGTTCTAACGAGAACACACAAGCTATGTTTTGGGCATTTATAGGGGAAATATCAAGGATTTTTTATCAGGAAAAGTAGCCAATTTGGAGATGTGAAAAATGCACTATGTCGTACGGGGCGAATTATCGTAATGTCATATGCCAATAGTACCTGCTGTTACAGCTATACACGGCCCGCGACAAATAAAAAAAAAACAGAGATTTTCTAAAGGACATAGAATTGACCAAAATAACAAGATGCTTTTTTTTAACTGGCCTTATCGGCCACATTGACGGGCCGTGCAATTTGCTCCTGAGGGGCTTAATACGGTCTTCAGAAGCACGAAACGTTGGCACGGCATTCTTTGCTGGAGTCGTACGTATTACAATTATCAAACACACACACACACACACACACACACACACACAAAATATTAAAATGCAGTATGCAGCACTGGGGTAACCTGCCCTTGTAACTGTTTTTGTTTGAGGTTTAACGTCCCCGTCAACACTGTAAATGTCATTTTGGAGACGTTGCTTCCAATTTTGTGGGACTTTTACCCGACATTCAGATGAAATGACATCTCAAGCCCTGTCGCCCAATGAAACCAATAGGGTTTATTAGCATGGACGGTCCGCCTCGCACCGCGGTTCCTGGACAGGCTTAGATCCTCTAAGCGGTTTACCAGTACTAGTGTGCAGGCCAGATTCAGCTCTGCGTGGAAGCATCATGCAGCCCATATATTTCTTCAAGCCCCTATGGGCGGGGGCTGCCCTTGTAACTACCCAAGTGGTTAGTCGTTGACGGTAAAGCGCGAGATGTCATTTCAACTTAATGTCGGGTAAAAGTCACACAAAATCGGAAGCAAAGTCTCCTAAATGACCTAAATAGTGTTATTAACCAGTACAATCAGAAACTGAACTGACCGTAATCGATCTCCACGTGCACGAAAGAATGCTGCCGATCCGGCAGTATGTTCCATAGGGGCTTGGATCATGTAAAAAAAAAAAAAAAAAACTTTTTTTATTTCATGATTCAAGCCCCTATGGTATGTTCGGGGCAGAAAGTCATGTTAAGAGGTGCATCCAAACCGCAGCCTAATAGCGGAAAAAAGGGATAATAAAATTATAACCTGATCATACCAAGTCTATTAGATCAAATAAGTCCGCAACCCTACTGAACTAAATTAATAACAGCCCATTCATGCCTGGCATCCCAAACATGGGATATTGACAAACAGAGTAGACCTACAACGCGGCGTGTGGTCAGGTTCTAGGTTTTTTTTCAAAGAATATGCGATTTTTTTTGAATGTACCACGATTAAAAACAGATACCCCTAAAACCTGGACTTGTCAAAATGTGTCAAGTATCTTAATGTCGCATATGGGTTTAAATAGGCTGATAACAAATGAATGTTAAATACGAACATTAACCTTTACCCTGCTGTAGGCGACAAGCCCTATCTTTGCAAACAGTGTAGATCCAGATCAGATGGCTTCTGAAGAAGCCATCTGATCAGGATCTACACAGTTTGACATTCAGTTTATGAATATGTAGAAATAAGCTGCATCAAGTAATCTGATTGGTTCAAAGTCAGAAATGAGTGTGGCTTAATTGAATATTCAGCAGGTTAAAGGTTAAGGTAGGAGAAACTCAGTCATTCTTACTTATTCGGAGAGTTTCATAAATTCCACATAATGGCTAAGAGCTCTGGCGTCTGTGTTTCTCTCCCATGGGACAAGAATATCCCTCTGAATGACAGTGTGGACTTTCTTTGTTTCACCCTAAGGTTTATTAGCTGTCTCAATCCTTTTTGTACCAAAAGGAATCTTCCTCCCTATATATAACAGGAATTCATTTCAAAATTAAGGGGTGTCAGGTTGTACTGTATAGGTCCTTTTGGAGACGCTGCTTCCAATTTTGTGCGACTTTTACCCGACACTGTGCTCAAGACCTGTCGCCCAATGAAACCAATAGGGTTTATAAGCATGGACGGTCCGAATCGATTCGCTTTGCCTGGGCAGGCTTAGATCCTCTAAGCAGTTTACCAGTACTGGTGTGCGGTCGGTTTCAGCTCTGTGTGGAAGCATCATGCAGCCCACCTATTTCTTCAAGCCCCAGTGGGCGGGGGCCACGTACTTTTATTTAACGTGTCCACAAACTTCTGGATCACCCCTCGTACTAAAATAGACCGAAGACTTTGAATCGATTCCTGATCATAAGTATTGCCTTCACTACTTTTTTCATCACGATAACAAGTCCGTGAAACGAAGACCCCCTAAACCCCACTTTATATAGAGAAAAGTTGGTTTTACGGGGGTACACATTATCTGCCTTATTTTTGCTAGAAACATAGATGGTGGGTACTCGTTAGAACCGCCTCATTTAGGCGGTTCTAACCAGCACCCACAATCTATATTGAAAGCAGAAATAAGTAGATCGGCAGTCGATGGTAAACCATCGCAAATACCCGCTTTTTCTATGAGTAACACTAATGACTATGTATTAGCTAGCGAAAACTACATGTAAGTTAAAAAAAGTTGCAAAGAACATTCTAACTGATAAGGAAAGTTTCAGAAGTGTAACTCCAATAGTTTAG
Source organism: Lucinisca nassula (assembly GCA_963580285.1). Lineage (NCBI taxonomy): Eukaryota > Metazoa > Mollusca > Bivalvia > Lucinida > Lucinidae > Lucinisca > Lucinisca nassula. Next base: position 104,635,376 of record OY757019.1, read on the forward strand.
AAGATATGGCAAGTCATACTTTTTGACCTTTGACCTTGGGGTCGAGGTCACACCAAAAGTAGCCCAACATATTCTATATTCCATGGACCATCCAATAATCATAATTTTTGACCTTTGACCTTGGGGTCATGTTGAGGTCAAGTATACACCAAGAGTATCCAAATTTATTCTATATTCCAAGGGCCATCCAATAACCAAAGTTTCAGAAGTGTAACTCTAATAGTTTAGAAGATATGGCAAAATCATACTTTTTGACCTTTTACCTTGAGGTCAAGGTCACACCAAAACGAACCCGACATTTTCTATATTTCAAGGACAATCCAATAAGCAAAGTTTCAGAAGTGTAACTCTAATAGTTTAGGAGATATGGCAAATCATACTTTTTGACCTTTGATCTTGGGGTCATGTTGAGGTCAAGGTCACAAAAAAGTTGCCCACTGCCATCTACATTCCATGTATTATCCACATGCAAAGTTTCAAAAGTGTAACTTCAGTGGTTGCAGAGGAGATCCATTTACAAGAAACGGACAGGCGGACGGACGGACGGACTGACGCCGGACTCAAATGTGGTACGAAAACACTATATCCGATTTTTCTTCGAAAAAAAAAACGGGTACAACAAAGATGTCATTTTTACCTAATATTTATCATTTTCTGACACCATGTTAAACGCCATTATTTCTTACGGACATGTTTTCCTAATGTGCTTGCGACTTGCTACAGTTTCTTGTCGCTGTCTCAACATCATCACAGATTCTATTCATTACGAAAACAGACCTGTTCAAATATATTTGAAAATTTTATCACCAAAAAATTGAAAATTTTCGGATTCTTTTTACCTGTAATTTTCATAGCAGAAACAAGAAGAAAAATAATGTATGCTCCTGTAAACCCCGGTTTTACCATAACGACACCTGTGTGGCACAGTTCATTTTTTCATATCTCCTAAATGGCGTCTTTTCTGATGAAAATATGTTATATGTTTCTTATTAATACAGCATACATAGGTTGTGGGTGCTAATTAGAACCGGTTCTAATGAGTACCCACAACCTATATCTTGGAGTAGGAATATAAAGTAAATTATACCCCCATAAACCCGAGTTTTCTCTATGTAAAGTGAGGTTTAGCGGGGACGTTTATTTCACGCACGTGTTAATGTTAACGGGATGCTATTTTAAAGTGGGATTTAAGTGGGTCAAAATAACATAGACATGTCTTCGTGACCTCAATAAACCTTTCAGCCCCAAGTTTTGGAGTGAATTTTTCCGTCACTTGATTTAACGGGCCTAGTGGTTAAGAGCGCTGTCTCTTGATCATTAGGTCTCTCACCGCTGTGGTTCGAGCCTCGCTCGGGTCACATGTGAGACGCCAAGTTCTGCAACGGAAGGTCAGGTGGTTTTTCTCCGGGTACTCCGGTTTTCGCCCACCTCTGATTAACGATCGGCTCGATATGAGTGAAATAATCTTGAAAGGGCCGTAAAACCAAAAAAAAAAAAAAAAATAACCGTCACTTGATTCAGACAGGTCCATTCTAGTAAACAGAGGGTTGAATCTAAACCAATCACGAAAACACGCCTATATCATTTTGACCCCCTTGAACCCCACTTTTATAAAGTGAAACTGGGCTTTCCGGGGGTATACGTTATTTTTATTATTTCTGCTCTAAAATATAGATTGTGGGTACTCGTTAGAACCGCCTCGATGAGGCGGTTCTAACGAGTGCCCACAATCTAAATTTTGAGCAGAAATAAGAAAAATATCACAATTTTTCATCTTAAAATTTTCATTTTTTTTTCGGCGATATAGATGGCAATGTATTTGTATAGGCGTGTTTGCGTAATGAAGATGACAGCCATTAAGATAGCCCGTGTCTCTCCTCCATGTATTTCTAGACCTGACATTTAGATGAAAATGCTCGATTTTTTTTTCTAATATTTAGTGCATATATATATTGTGGGTGCTCGTTAGAATCAAGGCGGTTCTAACGAGTACCCAAAATCTATGTTTATCACATAACGTCGTTGATAAGCAGTGGATTACGTCGTGTTATAAAATTCGTATGACCACACGTGCAATAACACTTTCGCGGGATTATAAGAATCTTATATTGGTGTGAGGGATGGATTGAAAAATCCGTCCCGAGGGACACTGTCCGGCATCACGAGGCTTGCCGAGTGATGCCGGACAGTGATCCCGAGGGACGGATTTTTCTATCCACCCCTCACACCCATATAGGATTCTTTTTCTTGCATACCTTCCATTTCTATTGCGAATTTTTAATGCTGCTGTCACTTCGGTTACCGACGTCCGCCATTTTGTGATGACACAACAGGAATGTTTAGTGACGTCACGCATGACGACGCCGCGCATGAGGTTGTAATCAACCAGTGCATTTGTCAAACACGCGATTATATTCGATTTGGGGTCGGAACACCAGGGTCAGAACATAAATTTCTATCCCAGGGTATAATCATGGATTCCCCTGTCTGGTGTGCAAGAATATAAGAATCTTATATGGGTGTGAGGGATGGATTGAAAAAAAATCCGTCCCGAGGGACACTGTCCGGCATCACGAGGCTTGCCGAGTGATGCCGGACAGTGATCCCGAGGGACGGATTTTTCTATCCACCCCCACACCCATATTGGATTCTTTTTCTTGCATACCTTCCATTTCTATTGCGAATTTTTAATGCTGCTGTCACTTCGGTTACCGACGTCCGCCATTTTGTAATGACACAACAGGAATGTTTAGTGACGTCACGCATGACGACGCCGCGCATGAGGTTGTAATCAACCAGTGCATTTATCAAACACGCGATTATATTCGATCTGGGGTCGGAACACCAGGGTCAGAACATAAATTTCTATCCCAGGGTAAAATCACGAATTTCCTTGTCTGGTGTGCAAGAATAAGTAACGTCATGACGATGTCCTTGTCAACAATGCATTTTTTTTGTGTGGAAAAAAATGTCAAATTCAAAGGCGATAAAATCCATTTTTTAGTGGTCATATGATAAACAAAATCTTACACTCGTGGTCATGTCATATTAAATTTATGGAACCCGCCGAGGGCTCGTTTCATAAATTTCATATAAAACGACCACTCGTGTACGATCCTCTATTTACAAGTACCCACAATGTATGTTTACAAGCAAAAATAAGGAAAATAAAGACGAAAAGTCGCTTCCATTGCTGAGGGAATTAATCTTAACCCCGGGAAAAAGATCTTAGTAATAAGGAAAATATGGAACACACCCGAAAACCCCACTTTTGTCAATACCGGGTTCAGAGTGGTCTTCATTTCACGGACTTGTTAACCGCCGAGGCGGATCTCATGTGGATCTACACGATTTTCACAGGCCCGCCTATGCCTACAGGATGAGTCTTTTTTTTTGGGGGGGGGTGGTTTTACGGCCCTTTCAAGATTATTTTACTCATATCGAGACTATCGTTAATTAGAGGTGGGCAAAAACTGGAGTACCCGGAGAAAAAACAAAACACCTGACCGTCCGTTGCAGAACTTGGCGTCTCACAGGTGACCCGAGCGAGGGTCGAACCCACAGCGGTGAGAGACTTAATGATTAAGAGTCGGCGCTCTTATCCTCTAGGCCACGGAGGCCCGTTCACAGGGTGAGTCTGAAAACAAGACGGCGTTAAAACGTTACATGTACGTGCCAGCTGGTAACACCCTATCAAGCGAACATGTCTTCGAGTATGTTCTTTCAGCGCAGAATCAAATCAGACAGCATATCCACCCAATCTTTTCTGTCTACATGACTGAGCTGAGGACGAACATTCATTTAACGCATAGCGAGGACTCGGACCTGAGTTTGTTCGCTACCTGCCGGGGTTGCAGAAAGTCTTACGAGAAGATTTGTCATGAAATGTTTTCTCCGACCATTCTCTCCCTTCCCCTGATTCAAGAAGGGCAGGTGACAGTTTCTGCAGTGGTGGTAAACCACTTACGTATATTAAGCCCGCCCATGTAAAGCGCGGATAGGTGAACTGGCCGGCTGAAAAATGTCCTAAGTAGTGTTGACTGGTTTGCTAAACTCAAATACAAATCTGACCGAAGTCTTTGCTATCCGCGTTTGTCCGATTGACACGGCCCATCTGTCATACAAGTATAGTGCATGACGTCTTGACACTGGATAAGTTCCTATATTAAGACCACCTTTGGGACTGTTCAAAAGTGGTCTGAAAGACCACTTTTGAACATTTCCATAGGGGGTCTCTGACCAGAGGACACTGAATGTTTTAATGATTTTAGGTGGTCTCAATAGCGGAATTTTAATGTATATATGCCAATACATATTTTATTACCACTGAATCGCGGTCATTGCATTATCAGGTTTAAAATCTAGTCTATATATAAAGATTCAGAACTGTGACTTACCACAGTTTTTATCCAATTACCGCATACAAACGGTAAAACATGTAATCATTGTGTAAGAACGTTACACATTAAGACCTTCAGCTATGCGATAACTACAGTAGTACTATTGATTTTATGATCAGCATTCCTTCCCTTTGTATTAAACAAGAAGAAACTTTAATAATGTGTTTCTCTAATTCTCTAAGAGGGTGGGGTTAGCCCCTGTAATATGGAATGAATTTATATTACAATACGAAAACACGCCTATTCAAATATATTGGAAATTTTACCACACACAAAAAAAAAAAAAAAAAAAAAAATGAAAAATTTCTATATAAAAATATATCTGCTGATCATCACGAAAACACGCCTATATAATTTTGACCCCTTTGAACCTCACTTTTATAACAATTTGAACCCCACTTTTACATCAACTGGGGTTTATTGGGGTTTACCTTATCTTTCTTATTTCTGCTCTAAAATATAGATTGTGGGTACTCGTTAGAACGCTTTCGGAGCAGAAATAAGAAAAAATATCGATTTTTCATAATAAAATTTTCATTTTTGGGCGGAAAACATCACGTGAATAAGTCCGTGAAATAAAGACCCCCCCCCCCCCCCCCAAATCCCACTTTAAACAGAGAAAAGTGGGGTTTACAGGAGTAAACATTATTTTCATTATTTCTTTTCCAAGACATAGGCTGTGGGTACCCGTTAGAACCGCCTCATTGAGGCGGCGGTTCTAACGTGCACCCAAAGCCTATGTTTGGAGTATAAATAAGTAAATTATAAAAAAAACTCATCAGAAAAATTGCCCTTTTTTGAGGTTTGAAAAAATGTACTTTATCACACGGACGTGTTATCGTAATGAGTTTACAATGTTTTTGTATAGGCGTGTTTTCGTGATGTTTTTCAAGACAACTGCTCTCTACGCAATATTTTTATTACACAGAAAGGAGTGAGAATACAAAACAGTGCTTGTATGACACTGTTTCTGATACACTTTACCAGAATTTCGACAGCCCCCGCCAATCGGGGCTTGAAGATTATAGACTGGCTGCATAATGCGTCCACGCACAGCTGAAACCGGCCGCACAAAAGTACTGGTAAACTATTTAGAGGAGCTAAGTATGCCCAGATGCGAGTCGGACCGTCCATGCTTATAAACCTTATTAGTTTCATTGGGCAGAGAGAGAGAGAGAGAGAGAGAGAGAGAGAGAGAGAGAGAGAGAGAGAGAGAGAGAGAGAGAGAGAGAGAGAGAGAGAGAGAGAGAGAGAGAGAGAGACAGACAGACAGAGAGAGATACACCGGAAGCCCCAAAACCGAAACACTGGCAAAGGGTGCAGGCCAAGATCAGACGCCGCAAAATGCGTCTGATCCGGGCATATACTGTTTACAAAACGCTCAATCATTTACTAATTGAAAAATTATTTTCCACAGGAAAAAAACGCACAATAGTCCATGAATTAAAACAATGTGATGTGTGTTTTGTTTGTTTGAGATGAGGTTTTACGTCCCAGTCACCGCCATTTAAGCCATTTATGAGACGTTGCTTCCAATTTTGTGGGACTTTTAACCGACAGACCTCAAATCAAACAAACAAACAAAGAACTAATTCTGCTTTTAAAAGCATACCCAAAATTTTTAGTTACTTTTTTCACTGGGTTTTCTAGACCCAGTGTCCTCTTATAAGAGATTTTTTGTCTTAATATAGGAATTTTACTGTATTGCTAGAATTTCTTTTTTGTTCTTGCACATATTTATTCTTCGTTTGTTTGTTTGATTTGAGGTTTAACGTCCCCGTAAACACTGTAGAGATCATTCTGGAAACATTGCTTCCAATAATGTGGGACTATTACACGACATTCAGATGAAATGACACCTCAGGCCCTGTCGCCCAATGAAACCAATAGGGTTTATAAGCATGGGCGGTTCGACTCGCACCGCTTTGCCTGGGCAGGCTTAGATCCTCTAAGCGGTTTACCAGTACTCGTGTGCGGGCAGTTTCAGCTCTGCGTGGAAGCATCATGCAGCCCATCTATTTCTTCAAGCCCCGATGGGCGGGGGCTGAAAGAATCCTTTGTAAAATATTGCAACAATGTATACAAAATGTCGCCAAAACGCTTTCCAGTATAACAAAATCGTTATTTTTATTCTTGACGTGGAACATAAGATTAGGCTCTGGAAAATATCGCTCTCAGGCGGGGAATGTGATCCCATGTTCTCCGTCAAGTGAGTGAGTGAGTTTTAGTTTTACGTCCCACCAACAGCTAAGGTCATACGGAGACGGGACCTCGGTTTAGTGACTCATCCGAAAGTCTGGAGAAGCCCTGGATCGATCCTGCGATCCCTGGTTTACAAGGCGAGTAGCGTAACCACTGCACCACGGAGGCTTCTATGTTCTCCGTCAAGAATACAAGAATCTGATATGGGTTTCCGTTGTAGATGAGCGTTTCCAACCCGAGGGATGACCGTGCTGAGCGGAACCGCCATATTGGATTCTTTTTCTGGTTAGTTTTGACAGCTCGCACATGTATATTGTTTACAAAATAAAAGTAGTGCGGAAGTAGTTCCGACAGTTGAATAGAATTGAAGCGCATTTATGTTAGTTGCCTGGGTTGGAACATCAGGGTCAGAACATAAATTTCTATCCCAGGGTAAAATCACGGATTTTCTTGTCTGGTGTGCAAGAATCAAAATATCTCTCTCAGGCGGGGAATATGATCCCATATTTCCCGTCAAGAATGAAAATTACTCATAATGTCTAAGCCCCCGTTCAGGACCATTTACCATACTCAGCCCGCACTAATTCCGGCAGTGGTATTGAGTGAGCGAGTGAGTGTTTGAGGTTTACGTCCCGGCAACAGCTTAGGTCATACGGAGACGGGGGCCTCTGTTTAAAGACTCATCCGAAAGTCTGGAGAAGCCCGGGATCGATCCTGCGACCACTGGTTTACAAGGGGAGTAACGTAACCACTACACCACGGGGGCTTCGAGCAGTGATATTGAATGAGCTAATAAGAGATAAGACACATTCGTGTTGAAATAAATAATTTATTCTATGAATAAAATACAAGTTGTATGCACGTTATATAACTAATGAAGAGGATCCGACGAGATTGATACATTTACCGCTCGTGAGGTTGCGGGTTTACCGGGAGGGTAGACCCCTGTTGATAGGGGATACATTCCGGTGAGTTAACTCCACGGAAGTAGAAGTACTTTAAAAATGAGCCAGCGCACGACAAAACCTACAATAAGACATGCGCACCCAGCGAAGACTCAGATCAGCCTGCGCATCCGCGCAGTCTAAGCAGAGTCTTCATTGTGCGCTCTAAGGATAGCTAGGGGCTCAATGCTCCTTCATGCAGCAAGAGAAGTCTCTGGTTAAACTATATGGATGCGCAGGCTGATCTGATACTTCGCTGGGTGCACATGTAAATTGAAAGAAATGCTGTGCCCCGGCTCAAATATTGTTAGTAAGGGTCCACACTTAAGGAGATGGCTCTATTCTTTCCTTTAAGAGTAAATTAAGACCTAAACCCTAATCCTGTTGCACACGACAAATCCTACCTTTTCCAACACTGAAGACGCAGATGAGATGGCTTTAAAGATTATTGGAAAGTGAACTGGAAGTCCTAATATTTGTCTCCTTGAAAATGGCGGGAAAAATGTCAGATGTATCGAGCTTCCTTATTTCTTATTACACCCCAGCAGGTACACGTCGCTAGGGCAACATCACATCAACGTCGGTGCAACGTAGAATTTTCCAAAGTCCCTGAGGTGTTCGAGCCATTGAAGTTCGATTTTATTAGAATAAATTTCCATAGTCCCAGAGGTGTTCGAGCCATTGAAGTTCGATTTTAATAAATTCGTATTCAATTAAACACTAAGAATACAGACACATATGAGGAACATAATCAATGACATCATGAGTGACGTGGACTGGTAGACACTGGGTCCGGCGCCGAAGGCTGAAAATAAAACAAAATATTCAGTTATGTATTTATTAAAACATTCATGGCATATATAGGACTACATACACAAGTGCATAATTATCATATGTCAATGGATTCGATATTAGGCTATTCCTATGTTCGGTCCTGTAATGTAAATGCAAAGAGTTACAAAACCCAATATTATAACTCAACATTCATGAGCGATTCTAGAATTCTGATTGATCGAGAGCATGCCGCGCACAGACAGTGAGGACCCTGATCATACACCACATTCTGTTTGTCATTGTCCCAGCACATGACCCGAGAAAATGGAGGGGAGGCGATTCTAACAAATGTCCAAAACATTAGTTTCTTGGAGTAATTAAGAGAAACAGTCGTTTATTACCTATTATACTAATCTTCATTTGGATTCTTTATAGCGGAAAAGTCGCTATAGCGGCAAATTGTTCGGGAACAAATACTGTCGTTGTAACGAGGGTAGTCTGTAGTGGGACTAAATTCAAAGCTACCACAAGTTCACCTCCACATGTGTACGAAAACAGCAAACTTTGCTCCTGAGTCTTTGCTTCCTAGACTATCTGATAAGTACCTTTTACTTATGTGCTGGTCCATATGGCCTTTAAAGACCGATACATACACATGTACCTATGTAAAATGTATACAGTCATAGGAATAACGCCAGATGTAAACAAAAAGGTTGACCTCAGAATCAAGTGCAAATTGTTCACAATATAAGAGGTTTTACAACATCCAGGCTTTTACTCTCATCTAGCTGAGAATATATGACAGGTCTGCAGCCAATGTTTAGATAACACATTTATTTACCACTTCCACTTAATTTTTTTTAAAAAAAACCTGTATTGTAAAATATTAACGAAAAGGAATCATTTACTTTCTAACAGACTTACAAAGTTGAAATGACGTCATCAACATCGATTCTAAGTCAACACGTCACATCGACGTTGATACGACGTTATTTCGAAGGCACTCAAACTTGTTAGTTAATAAACCGTCCAGACTTTGATCATTACATATGGCAAATATACTAATATTTTTTGCTGAAAAAATGTGAGTAGCTTTCATTTTTTTTTCAGCAAAAATAACAAAATTTTAGATATTGCACTTATGCTAGTACAGTTAACAATTTGACCACTAACGAGCTCGTTAAGCTAACGATACTTTGAACAACTGGCCCCTGATTTTGTTTGTTTGGTTTGAGTTAACATCCCCGTCAACACTGTAAAGGTCATTTTGGAGACGTTGCTTCCAATTTTGTGGGACTTTTACCCGACATTGAGATGAAATGACATCTTAAGCCCTGCCGCCCAATGAAACCAATAGGGTTTATAAGCATGGACTCGCAGCGATTTGCCTGGGCAGGCTTAGATCCTCTAAGTGGTTTACCAGTACTCGTGTGCGGGTCGGTTTCAGCTCTGCGTGGAAGCATCATGCAGCCCATCTATTTCTTCAAGCCCCGATGGGCGGGGGGGGGGGGGCGTAACTGGCTTCTGATGTATAACCTATTGTTAGCATAGTGGAAATGCATATGACATATAAAAAAGTGTCATAGATTGTAGCCCATCGCTAGCACTAACCATCAACACAGTTTTTTTGGGGGGTGTGTGTTTTTTTGTTTTTTTTTGGCAATCTCAGAAAACCCTACCAGGCGCCCAAGTTCTAAATATGAATGATCTTTGATAAGTGACTGTCTAGGTACAAGCATTTGAAAATAATAATAAATACTATTACTACTACTACTACTACTACTACTAATAGTAATAATAATGATAATAATAATAAGCAGTGATGCATAAACCAGAGCTCTACAATCTTCGTATACATGTACAAGGAGCTAAAAACTGTCCCGAACGAGGACTTAGACTGTTCCCTTCAACCCTTTATATTTTAGCCGTAAACAAACAGTGTAAAACCTGATTATATGCCACATTCTGTTCTGGGGCTTCACTGTTTGCCAACTACACTGTTTGCTAAACCCAGCACATGATTCTAGCCCAGATGCTACAGATAGACTTTGACCCCAGCGATAAGAAAAGCCCGGCTAATTTTACTGGATTTAGTACAACTCAGTGATAGGCATATTGACGCTACTGTGCTTTTTAATGTTTTGGTCTTTGGAAAACAATCAACTTATTTATGTATTTTCTACAGCAAATATAAAGGTAAAAAATTTCTTGATGGCTCCAAGGCCTAATAGGTAAGACTGCCGACTCTTAATCATTAGATCTCTGACTGCTGTGGTTCGATCCTCCCTCGGGTCAAATGTGGGCCGCCAAGTCCTGCAACGGAAGGACAGGTGGATTTTCTCTCTGAGTACTCCGATTTTCCCTGCCTGTGAATCTATGGGCATAGGTAAATAGAACAAACCCAGGTCAGACGCCGCATAATGTGGGAACTGATATGAGTATATACTGCTTTTCTAGCAGGATTTTCCATCAAAATAGCATTAGATCGAAAAAAAAATAAAAGAAATGCATGTCAGCAGCAGCACAGTACAGTAGCGCCACCTGTGAGTGTACTTTTCCTCTTATCTCTCACATTATAGGCATTTTAAATAGTATTCTTTTTATTCATTACTTGAATAAGTATATATGTAGAATAATAAAACTGCAAGCACTGCATGATGCCCCGGCACTACAATTACATCAAGCAAGTGCCATATCACAGTGAACAAAAGGATTGGCCTAAAACTGAAGGAGGAGTTGCGCACGCACCTGCATACATTTCAGTAGTACTAGGACTCGAAAAAATCTAAGTTAAAGGTGCAAAAATGTGATAAAATAATTTCAGGACTCTGAAAAAACAATATGAATATCTTCAGACCATGCTAAAAGCATTTGCAGAGTTTCAAAAGGATTCACCAAAACTGTAGGAGGAGTTGCGCACACAAGGTACATACCCCCTATACATTTCTATAGTATTAGGGCTACAAAAGTCCAAGTTGAAAATGCAAAAATGTGATAAAAATAAATTCAGAATTCTGAAAAAAAAACAATATGCATACCTTCAGACCATCTTCAAATCACATATAAAGCTTCAAAAGGATTGGCCAAAAATGTAGGAGGAGTTGCGCACACAAGAATGGTGTGGGGCGCTGACAGACGGACAGACAGACAGACGGACGGACGGACAGACGGACAGACGGACAGACGGACGGACACTCAAAATTTCGGAGGGTACATCATAATACCCCGCCACTTTCTGGTGGCAGGGCATACAAATTAAGCCAGGGCTCTCAGGTGAGCCATCTAGGGCCATCATGACTCTCAGGTGAGCCATCTAGGGCCATCATGACTCTCTTGTTTTTTTTGTTTTTTTTTTTTGTTTTTGTTGTTGCTGTTGTTTTTTGTTGTTGTTGTTTTGGGGGGTTGGTCCATTGACCACCTGCATGGGGGGGTGTTGTTCACCTGCTGACCACACAAGCTGCAGTGTGTATTAATTAAACGTTAAAACAAATAATCAGAGGAAATTAAATTGTTAACACATGTTATGCAGGACATGAAAAGAATCAGATTTTTTTTTTTACCTATTAAATGTAAACTTGTAAAAGTTAAGTTTTTGATTTTTATAAATATAAATTAATACAAATTATAACGCATATTACTGTATTATGACATCAAAAGAATTCTGCGATATTTATACATCTATACAAAATGTACAGGCATGCATGTTGTGAGTCAAGGGAAAAAGAAAAAAAACAAACAAATATACAGGTAATGCTAGGGTCAGTTAAACAGAAAGCATACATTGCACACTAGAACATTGCCACCAAATTGCACCAAATCAAGTCTAGTCTGGGTTGTCAAAAGCAATACATGTGGTCTAAGTAACTTATCTACTTGTCTTATCTACCAGATTAGCCATGTAATATAAACAATGACTACATACTTTTTTTGCTATCAACACCAGTAAATCAAGTGCCTCACAGCTGCTCTGCTGTAAAGCTTTTACTAGAGCACCATTTTGAGCATTTGTTTACTTCTCAAATTTGAGCTGATTTCTGGAGTTTTTCCTATGACTGTATAGATACAGACGATGTTTGTCGTTCTGTTTATTACGGGTATCATGATGCGGCCAAAATCAAAACAGAATGAGTACACTCCAGAACCATATGGGTGAAAGGGTTAATTTATAAATATATCAACTCGAATTCGTTTATAAAATGAAGATATGTGCCGGGGCGCAGCATTTCCTACAATTTACATCCGCATCCAGCCAAGACTCAGATCAGCCTGCGTATCCATATAGTCTGACCAGAGACTTCTCTTGCTGCATGAAGAAGCATTGGCCCCTTAGCTAGTGTTAGAGCGCACAATGAAGACTGATCAGTCTGCGCGGATGCGCAGGCTGATCTGAATCTTCGCTGGGTGCACATGTGAATTCTGTGCCCCGGCTCATATAATAAAAGTCAATGGTTTTGAAGCTTAACGCGTATCATGCTGAATAATTGATTTTGCCACACCCATTATCAACCATTCAAATTACTCAATATTTATGTATTTATTTCAATTGGCAAACAGAATGACAAACAGTGTAGATAATGAAGTCATCTGGGACCAGTTGTTCAAAGCATCGTGAGCTTAACAAGCAAGTACAATATCGAAAATTTTGGTATTTTTGCTAAAAAATGTGAGCAGCTTTTGCATCTGCAAAAGCTGCTCACATTTTTTTCAGCAAAAATTTCAGTATATTTGCCATATTTAATGATCAAAGTTTTAACGATACGTTAACTAACGACGTCGTTAGTTTTGAACAACTGGCCCCTGATATAGATCTAAACTAATTGCAAAGATATAGGTTGTCTTGTTCAGCAGGATATGGGTTAAACCTTCAGTTTTTTTAAGATGTTATTCATCTAGTTCCTTGAGTTAGGGGAATACGACAGTTTATTCACCCGAGCCCTGTCGAGGTTGAACCAATCGTCACATTCCCCTCACACAAGGGCAACAAATGATTTTTATACCGAATTCTGTCTTCTAGAGGTTCTTCTTTTGAGCAGTGACGTCAGAGGGAATAATATGATTTATTGCACTGAGCGTTTGTTTGTTTGTTTGTTTGTTTGTTTGTTTGATTTGATGTTTAAAGTCCCCGTCAACACTGTATATAGAGGATCTTACACGACTGGTCATTTCATATGGCATTTATGAAACGAGCCTTCGCCGAGTTTCATAAATTTCATATTAAATGACCACGAATGTAAGATTCTGTTTATCATATGACCACTTTAAATTGGATTTACTCACCTTTAAATTTGACAATTTTTGAATCAAAAATGCATTGTTGTTATGGACGTCGTCATGACGTTAATTAACCCCGCAAAAGTTTTACTACACGTGTGGTCATATGAGTTTTATTACACGACGTTATCCACTGCTTATTAACGACGTCATATGAGCCATGCCAAGCGAATTTGTGTCTTCGAGCATTCCGTCATGACAGATTTTAACTGCGCATGCCCAGACATTCAGAGGGGCCAGGGATATGGCTTTCTGTCTGAAGGTTCCTCTTGATTCGCTGCTTGTATGAGGAAGCAGCGAAGGTTCTGGCGAGACTGCGCGGATGCGCAGGCTCGCCTGAACCTTCGCTGCTCGCATAGGCGATAAGTACCAAAATCGCTTGACGGGGCCCATATGATAAAGGTCATTTTGGAGACGTTGCTTCCAATTTTGTGGGACTTTTACCCGACATCGAGATGAAATGACATCTCAAGCCCTGTCGCCCAATGAAACCAATAGGGTTTATTAGCATGGACGGTCCGCCTCGCACCGGGGTTCCTGGATAGGCTTAGATCCTCTAAGTGGTTTACCAGTGCAGTGACGTCAGAGGGAATAATATAATTTATTGCACTGAGCGTTTGTTTGTTTGTTTGTTTGTTTGATTTGATGTTTAAAGTCCCCGTCAACACTGTATATAGAGGATCTTACACGACTGGTCATTTCATATGGCATTTATGAAACGAGCCTTCGCCGAGTTTCATAAATTTCATGTTAAATGACCACGAATGTAAGATTCTGTTTATCATATGACCACTTTAAATTGGATTTACTCACCTTTAAATTTGACAATTTTTGAATCAAAAATGCATTGTTGTTATGGACGTCGTCATGACGTTAATTAACCCCGCAAAAGTTTTACTACACGTGTGGTCATATGAGTTTTATTACACGACGTTATCCACTGCTTATTAACGACGTCATATGAGCCCCGCCAAGCGAATTTGTGTCTTCGAGCATTTCGTCATGACAGATTTTAACTGCGCATGCCCAGACATTCAGAGTGGCCAGGGATATGGCTTTCTGTCTGAAGGTTCCTCTTGATTCACTGCTTGTATGAGGAAGCAGCGAAGGTTCTGGCGAGACTGCGCGGATGCGCAGGCTCGCCTGAACCTTCGCTGCTCGCATAGGCGATAAGTACCAAAATTGCTTGACGGGGCCCATATGATAAAGGTCATTTTGGAGACGTTGCTTCCCATTTTGTGGGACATTTACCCAACATTGAGATGAAATGACTTCTCAAGCCCTGTCGCCTAATGTAACCAATTGGATTTATAAGCATGGACAGACTCGCACCGCTTTGCTAGGGCAGGCTTAGATCCTCTAAGTGGTTTACCAATACTCGTGTACGGTCGGTTTCCGCTCTGCGTAGCCCATCTATTTCTTCAAGTCCCAATGAGCGGGGGCCGGTTGCACAGCGTAACTTATATGAATGCACCTGTACTTTTCAGCAGTGACATCAAAGGGGAATATTGCAGGGGAATATGATAATTTATTGCCCTGTGCGTATCTTCTAGGGCAGTGACGTCAGAGGGGAATATTGTAGGGTAAGGCCCTGTTTGCTTAACAAATTATTTAAGGGTCAAAGGAAGCGTTCCAAGTCCTTTTTAAGGACAATTTTCCAGCCTACACTTACCACATTACGAAAACACGCACATTCAAATATATTGAAAATGCTAGCACCAAAAATTAAAAATTTTCAGATAAAAAAACGATATTTTCAACGTTTCTGCTAAAACATAGATTCTGGATACTCGTTAGAACCGCCTCGTCGAGGCGGTTCTAACGAGTACCCACAATCTATGCTTTCAAACAGAAATAAGAAACATAATGTTCACCCTTGAAAACCCTAGGTTTACTATATTAAAGTGGGGTTTAAGGAGGGTAAAACATTATACAGGCATGTTTTCGTGACGAAATTTGTCAGTGCTTTCATTACGAAAACACGCCTATACAAATACATTGTAAATTTACTGCAATAAAGAAAATTTTAAAAAAGAAAAATGTGTTATTTTTCTTAATTCCGCTCAAAACGTAGATTGCGGATACTCGTTAGAACCGCCTCGTCGAGGCCGTTCTAAGGAGTACCCACAATCTAAATAAGAAACATAACGTACCGCCTTGAAAACCCCAGTTTTACTGTGTAAAAGTGGGTTTAAGGGAAAAATATATAGGCATGTTTTCGTGATAAGATTTGTCAGTGCTTTGGTATTAACCCATTTTGTGCCGGAAACCCCAAAAAGGGTAGTTGGCAAGCAGCGAAGGCCCAGACCAGACGCCGCATACGCGGCGTCTGATCAGGGCCTACACTATTTGCAAAAAGTAGAGCTAATTTCCAAATAAATTTGAAACCCCTAAATTTTGAAATGGACTCCTGTTATATAAAAGGAGGAAGATTCCATTCGGTACAAAAAGGGTTAATTGTCATTTATAAGTGTTAACGAACCAGTCTTAGTCTAAGTTCGAGGCCTTTTTTCAGCCTTCATCCAGAGACAATCCACCCACCAGTGCGCCGGTCTAGTGTTTGGCTCAGTTGAATGCACGTTCGAAAGTTGAATATGAGGTTGTGGGTTCCATCCTCATAGGGTCGGCAACATTCTCTCGTGGAAAATAATCCTAAATTTTTTTCTACGGCCAATTTCGTCTGCCTTCAAATGTTTTAAGAAGGGTAGATGCCAGTGTCTGGCGAAAGCATGAGCAGTACGCTAGTAACTTGGTTATGTATTAGCCTGCCCAGTAAGAGTGTAGTTAGAAAATTGATCAGCTCGACATGACCTAAACATTATTGACTTGGTCGTTAAAGTCCAGACAAAAACGTAACCCACCAGTGCATTCAGTACTTTGAGTATTTGTTTGTTTGATTTGAAGTTTAACGTCCCCTTCAACAAGGTACAGGTCATTTTCGGAGACGCTGCTACAAGTTTTCTGGTACTTTTACCCGACATTGAGATGCAATGACATCTCAAGCCCTGTCGCCCAATGAAACCAATAGGGTTTATAAGCATGAACGGTCCGACTCGCACCGATTTGCTTGGACAGGCTTAGACCCTCTAAGCGGTTTACCAGTACTCGTTTGCGGTCGGTTTCAGCTCTGCGTGAAAGCAACATACAGCCCATCTATTTCTTCAAACCCCAATGGGCGGGGGCCGCAGTACTTTGGGTAATATTTGGATATGTAGTTAAAGAAAACATAAGTTTGCTCACCTTGTTGACCTTGAGTTGTGTTTGTAGTGGCTGTCGTAGTTACAGAAACTAAAATAAATAACAACATGTTTACAAGTCGGAGAAATGAACACCCCTCTAAATCCCACTTTATTCAGATAAAACTTGGGTTTACGGTGGTAAACATTATTTCTCTTATTTCTGCTCCAAGACATAGGTTGTGGGTACTCGTTAGAACCGCCTCAATTCGGCGGTTCTAACGAGCATCCAAAACCTATGTTTGGAGTATCACAACTCCAAATAAAAATATTCAGGTATTTATCTTTTTACTTCATAAGCCTTGTAATGTCATCACGTGAACAAGTCCATGAAATTAACACCCCAAAACTCCACTTCATACAGAGAAAAGTGGGTTTTACCGGGGTGTACATTATGTTATTCATTTCGGCTTCAAGACAGGTTGTGAGTACTCCATAAAACCGCTTCAATGAGGCGGATCTAACGAGCACCCTCGTCCTATGTTTGGGTTATAAATGAGAAAACATCATAAGTTTTTATCGGAAAGAGGCCATTTTGGAGGTATGAATGCACTATATCACATGGATATCACACGTCTCATGTAATTGATCGTAATGTGTACTCATCATAATCGCTTCATAGAAGCGATCCTAATGAGTACTTAAAACATAATTTAATTTGATAGAGGATTAAAATAGAGGATCTTACATACGTGCCCATTAATTTGATAGAGGATTAAAATAGAGGATCTTACATACGTGCCCATTAATTTGATAGAGGATTAAAATAGAGGATCTTACATACGTGCCCATTAATTTGATAGAGGATTAAAATAGAGGATCTTACATACGTGTCCATGTATTATTGAATTTATTAAACGAGTTGAGGAAAAGGGATAAAATGCGAGGCTGTTATCCCTTTTCCTCAACTCGTTTAATAAATTTAATAATACATGAACACTCATGTAAGATCCCCTATAAAAAAAATCGCAAGTTTTATCTTGAAATTTTCGTTTTTTCGGCGGTAAAGTTTACAATGTATTTGTATAGGCTTGTTTTCGTAATGGCACATTTCAGGAATGTAAAAAGGACCAAACGTTTATGGCTCAATAGCAAAAGAGATACCACTTGCACATAGCCAGTCAAGTCTCAAAACCATGTGTAACACTTGTTATGTCAAATTCATCTTCATATATTTTAATTATTTCAATAATAAAGACAAATGTGTTGGCGATAATTATTTGAAACCCTGAAATAATGTAGCGTTCGATATTTCTGTTTTATGTTTATTTCATTATTTATAATTATTACTTTAATATGTTCTTAAAATGTAATCTTCTATTATTGAATATATTCGCGAGTCTGTTATCTGAAAGATTTTGTTGGCACAAGTTGGCATGACAGTGGTAATAAATTTTAGTTCGTATGTGTTAAGAATGCCAATGGCCAAAATATTGTAAACACTTACCATTATCGTTGTATAGCTATTTATTACCCTTTAAGTTCAAACATAATTATAACGATTCTTTTGGTTTGATTCATTGCTCTTTGAGTGCGTATAAAGAAAGTTCTGTCTCACTGTTGTGAAAATTTATATGGCTACTTTTGCGGACTTGTGCTGGTCAACCACGCCCTTATCACATTCCTACTCGGTTTGAAAATATGACAATCTTGAGAACCTCTTCAGTCACATAAATGCAAACAAACAACCCAAAGACGTCCAACTATGTATACCATGGGTCACACAGGTTACTGACGCAAATAATATTTGTGCATATGGCGACGTCGCTTTGAACTACATTTTCCGTCGTGATTACCAACTAGCATCATAATGTGAGATCGAAACGTGCCCATACTCTACTTAGCTACTTATCCAAAGAAGCCCACGCCCATAGGGGCTTGAAGAAATATATGGGCTGCATGATGCTTCCACGCAGAGCTGAATCCGGCCCGCACACTAGTACTGGTAAACCGCTTAGAGGATCTAAGCCTGTCCAGGAACCGCGGTGCGAGGCGGACCGTCCATGCTTATAAACCCTATTGGTTTCATTTGGCGACAGGGCTTGAGATGTCATTTCATCTCAATGTCGGGTAAAAGTCCCACAAAATTGGAAGCAACGTCTCCAAAATGACCTTTACAGTGTTGACGGAGACGTTAAACCTCAAATCAAACAAAATACTTATCCAAGCAGGCGAGACTGCGTAAGTCTCGTCAGAATCTTCGCTGGTCACAGACATGTAGAGCAGACATGTAGGGAAGGAATTTAGAGCAGGCGCGTATGGCAGACATATAGTGCAGATACAACAAGAGGGCTACGATGGCCCTGGATCGCTCACCTGACGCACACTGTAGCAATGAAATGGTAGGTAAAACAGTAAGGTGCCTTCTTAGATGGAAAATGCATGCCAAATATGAAGGCTCTATCACATATGGTTCAAAAGTTATGATAAAGTAGGTCAAATGTAAAAAGGTCACAGGTAAAACTTTTTGTATGGATGTGAAGCCATTGTCCCAAGGAATATACATGCAAAATATAAAGGCTCTATCTCAAATGGTTCCAAAGTTACGATTAAGTAGGTCACAGATCAAGGTCACAGGTCATTATTATTTTTTTTTGCATGGTGAGGAAAACCTTGTCACAAGGTACATACATGCCAAATATGAAGGCTCTTCCTTAAATGGTCTAAAAGTTATGACAAAAATGACCAAAGGTCAAGGTCACAGGTCAAAAACTTTGCATGGTTAGGAAGCCCTTGTCACAAGGACCCTACATGCCAAATATAAAGGCTCTATCTTAAATGGTTCAAAAGTTATGAGAAAGAAGGTCAAAGGCCAAGGTCACAGGTCAAAATTTTTGTATGGGTGAAAGTTGTTGCCACAAGGAACATACATGCCAAAGATGAAGGCTCTACCTCAAGTGGGTTCAAAAGTTATGATAAAGTAGGTCACATGTCAAAGTCATGAGTTATTTTGTATGACACAATGAAACTACATGCCAAAATATGAAGGCTCTATCTCAAATGCTTAAAATTATGACAAAGTAGGTCAAAGGTCAAGGTCATATGACAAATTTTTTGTATGAGTGGGAAGACCTGTTCACAAGAAACATACATGCCAAATATGAAGGCACTATCTCAAATGGTTCAAAAGTTATGACAAAGCAGGTCAAATGTCAAGGTTAAGGTCACAGATCATTTTATGTTTGAATGGGAAACCCTTGTCGCAAGGAACCTACATGTAAATATGAAGACTGTTTCTCAAATGCTTAAAATAATAACAAAGTAGGTCAAAGGTCAAAGTGATGGTTCAAAATGTTTGAATGAGTTGGAAAACCTTGTCACAAGGAACATACATGCCAAATTTGAAGGCTCTGTCTCATAAAGTTCAAAAGTTTTTATAAAGTAAGTCAATGTCACAGGTCAAATTTTTTATATGAGTGGGAAGCCCATGTCACAAGGAACCTACATGCCAAATATGAAAGCCCTATCTCAAACGGTTCAAAAGTTATGACAAAATAACATACTGATCTACTTTTTGATTTGACATGACCCATATTCGAACTTAACTGAGATATTGTCCAGATGATCATTCTGAGCAAGTTTTATGATGATTGGACTAAAACTGTGGCCTCTGAGAATGTACACAATGTTTTTCTATGATCCGACCTGCTGGCCTAGTTTTTGACCCGACATGACCCATATTCAAACATGACCCAAATATTGTCAAGATGATCATTCTGAGCAAGTTTGATGATGATCGGACCAAAACTGGGGCCTCTAGTGTGTTCACAAGGTTTTTCTATGATCTGACCTACTGACTTACTTATTGACCAGACATTACCCATATTCGAAATTAATCGCGATATTGCAAAATGATCATTCTGAGCAATTTTGATTAAGATCGGACCAGAATTGTGGCCTCTAGAGTGTTCACAAGGTTTTTCTATGATTTGATCTACTGACCTTCTTTTTGACTAAACATGACCCAAATTCGAACTTGACTGAGATATTGTCAAGATGATCGTTCTGTGCAAGTTTGATGATGATCAGACCAAAACTGTGGCCGCTAGTGTGTTCACAAGGTTTTTCTATGATTTAACCAACTGACCTACTTTTGACCGAGATGACCCGTATTCGAACTTGACCAAGATGTTGTGAAGGTGATCATTCTGGGCAAGTTTGAAGATGATCGGACCAAACCTGTGGCTTCTAGTGTGTTCACAAGGTTTTTCTATGATTTAACCTACTGACTTCCTTTTGATCACACATGACCCATATTCGAACTAGACCTAGATATTGTCACGATGATCATTCTGAGCAAGTTTAATGATAATTAGACTAAAATTGCAGTCTCTAGAGTGTAAACAAGGTTTTTCTATGATTTGACCTACTTTTTGACCCAACATGACCCATATTCGAACTTGATGATGACGCGACCAAAACTATGGCCTCTACAGTGTTAACAAGGTTTTTCCATGATTTGAACTGACCTATTTTTTGACTCGGCATGACACATATTCGAACTTGATCGAGATATTGTCAGGATGATCATTCTAAGCAAGTTTAAGGATGATCGGCCAAAACTGTGGCCTCTCGAGTTTTAACAAGGTTTTTCTATGGTTTGACCTACTGACCTACTTTTTGACCTGACATGACCATATTCGAACTTGACCGAGATATTGTCAGAATGGTCATTCTGAGCAAGTTTGAGGATGATTGAACCAAAACTTGGGCCTCTAGAGTGTTAACAAGGCTTTTCTATGATTTAACATAATGACCTACCTTTTGACTCGATTTGACCCATATTCAAACTTGACTGAGATATTGTCAGGATGCTCACTCAGAGCAAGTTTGAAGATGTTTGGACCAAAACTGTGGCCTCTAGAATGTTAACAAGGTTTTTCCTTGATTTGACCTACTGACCTACTTTGTGACCCGACATTACCCATATTCGAAGGTGACCAAGATATTATCAAGATCATTCTGAACATGTTTGATGATGATTGGACCAAGCCTGTGGTCTCTAGTGTGTTCAGAAGATTTTTCTATGATTTAACCTACTGACCCGACAACACCCATATTCGAACTTGACTGAGATATTGTCAAGATGATTATTCTGGGCAAGTTTGATGATTTGACGATGATCGGACCAAAACAGTGGCCTCTAATGTGTTCACAAGGTTTTCTCTGATTTGACCTACTGACCTACTTTTTGACCCTACATGACCCATATTCGAACTTGACCGAGATATTGTCAAAATAATCATTCTGAGCAAGTTTGAAGACGATCGAACCAAAATTGTGACCTCTATTATATTCACAAGGTTTTTCTATGATTTGACCTACTAACCTTCTTTGTGACCCGACATGACCCATATTCAAACCTGATCCAGATATTGACAAGCCGATCCTTCTGAACAAGTTTGATGACGATCGGACCAAAACTGTGGCCTCTAGAGTGTTCACGTGGTTTTTCCATGATTTGACCTACTAACCTACTTTTTGACTCGACATGACCCATATACGAACTTGACCGAGATATTGTAAAGATGATCATTCTGAGCAAGTTTGATGACGATTGGACCAAAACTTTGGCCTCTAGAGTGTTCACGAGGTTTTTCTTTGACTTGACCAAGTGACCTATTTTTGACCCGACATGACCCGAATTCGAACTTGACGGCGGTATTGTCAGGATGATCATTCTGACTAAGATTGATGATGATTGGCCGAAAACTGTGACCTCTAGTGTGTTCTCAAGAAAAGTTTACGCACGCACGCACGTCCGGTCGACGGACATCGGACAAAAAGTGACCTCGTCACTACGTGACAGGTGAGCTAAAAAGCAGACTTGAAGAGCAGGCATGTATTATAAACACATAGAACAGACATTTAGAGCAGACATTACATAGTAGAAATGTAGAGCAGACAAGTTGAACAAACGTGTAAAGCAAACACGCAGATCAGACGTGTAGAGCAGATACGTAGACTGCCCCAGACATGCAGAGCAGACACTCAGAGAGCAAGAATTTACAGAAGACAAGTTCGCGGAGCATACATGTAAAACAGACTGACAGACAATGAGGAGCATACATGCAGGGCAGACATCTAGAGCAGGGATATAGAGCGCAGATGTAGAGAAGACACGTGTGGCAGACATGTAGAGCAGTTAAGAAGGGCAGATATGAAGAGCAGACATGTAGAACAGACACAGAACTGACATGTAGAGCAGATATATAGAAAAGACAAGAAGAACAGAAACGTAAAACAGGCATAAAGAGCAGACACGTAGATCAGGCATGTAGAGCAAAAATATACAGCTGGCATGTGACTAAGATATGTAGAGCAGACATGCAGAGCAGACAATGTAGAGCACACATGCAGAGCAGTCATTCAGAGCAGTAATGTAGAGCAGATGTATATGGAGAAAACACTCGGAGCAGATATGCAGAACAGATATGTAGACTGCGCCAGACATGTAGAGCAGACATGCAGAGAAGATGTCTAGTGCAGCAATGTAGTGCAGATACGTGGAGCAGTATGTAGAGCACATATATAGAGCAGACAAGTAAGGCAGACATGTAGAGCAGTCAAGTAGAGCAGATATGTAGAGCAGACATGCAGAAGAGACACATCGGACCTATACAGCAGCCTTATAGAATTGACACGTTCAACAAACATGTAGAGCAGATACGTAGAACAGACATGAATAGCAAACATATAGAGCTGACATGTGGAACAGACATGTAGAGCAGACACGACCTACGCAAGACATGCAGAGCAGACAATGTACAGCAAACAAGCAGAACAGAGGTGTATAGCAGGAATGTAAAGCAGACATGTAGAGAAGAAACATAGAGCAGACATGTAGAGCAGACATGAAGAGCAGACACGTACGCGAACAGGCAGGGCAGATTTATAGAACAGACATGTAGAACAGACATATTGAACAGACATGGAGGGCAGGCATATAAATCAGACACAAAGAACAGGCATGTAGAACAGACTTGTAGAACAGACACGTAGAGAAGACACGTAGAGCAGACATGTAGAATGGACATATAGAGCTGACACGTGGAACAGACATGCAGAGCAGACATAGACTGCGCAAGACATCCAGACATGTAGAACAGACACACAGCACAGACATCGGGGGGTAGGTGGTTGAGGCGAAGGTGACGTGTATCTTGTGTCACTGGGATGTTCAACTGATGGTGGCTTACAGTTGGACAAGGCCTGTTGTCCTTGCAGCAAGTAAGGGTAGAGGGGGAATGTTGTTATTTCTTCTGTTTCTTCACTTCCATTCATTTCCTCTTTCTCCCCTGTCCCTCACTTTAATCTCCTCTCCTAACTCTTCTATCTCTTTTCTCCCTTTCTCAGGGAGACGACACAAAATGACCTACAAGGGTTGACGTGTCATTAAACCCAAATCAACCAATTAAGAACAGACATCTAGAGCAGACGTATGTAGAGATGACATGTAGAGCAGACAGGTGGAACAGACACGTAGCGTAGACATATAGAACATATATGTAGAGACAGGTAGAGTATACATGAAGATCAGACACGTAGTGACATGTGAAAGATACATTTATAGCAGACATTGATATGTAGAGCAGGTATGTAATGACATGTATAACAGACATGTAGAGCATACATAAAGTGCATGCATGTACAGAAGACATGTAGTGACAGGTAGAGTAGACATGTAGAGCAGACATGAAGTGACGTGTAGAGTAGACATACAGAGCAGACATCAAGAGATATGTAAAGCAGACATGTAATGACATGTAGAACAGACATGTAGAGCAGACATATAGTGTATGCATGTAGAGCAGACATGTAGTCACAGGTTGAGTAGACATATAGAGCAGACATGAAGAGATATGTAGAGCAGAGATTTAATAATATGTAGAACAGACATATAGAGACATGTAGAGCATGCATAAAGTGCATGCATGTAGAGTAGACATGTAGTGACATGTAAAACAGACATGTAGAGCGGAGATGGATATGTAGAGCAGGCATGTAGAACAAACGTTGAAATAGCTTCATGCATGAAGTCATTTAGTTGTCGGCACAAGCGGAGTTGAAGAACTTAAATAGAAGAAGGCTAGGAAACATTTTATGTGTCGACTCTAATGCTGGATTCTAGACGATAAGGACGCAGTTGTTCAGAGCATCGATAGCTTAACGAGCTCGTTAGTGCTCAAATTCTTGACTATTCTTGCATGTACAATATCAAATACTCTGGATTTTTGCTGAAAAAATGTGAGTAGCTTTTGCAAATGCAAAAGCTACTCACATTTTTCTCAGCAAAAATTTAGCATACCTACTATTCTTGTATGTACAATATCAAATGCTCTGTTTTTTTTTGCTGAAAAAAAATGTGAGTAGCTTTTGCATTTGCAAAAGCTACTCACATTTTTTCAGCAAAAATTTTAGCATACCTACAATTCTTGCATGTACAATATCAAATACTTTTGGATTTTGCTGAAAAAAAAAATGTGAATAGCTTTTGCATTTGCAAAAGCTACTCACATTTTTCAGCAAAAATTTTATCATACCTACCATATTTAATGATGAAAGTTTTAACAATATGGTTCCTAACGTTGTCGTTAGCTTTGAGCAACTGTGCCCAGAAGTTTATGAAAACTTACAATCATAGACTTCCACTTCACATAGTGTTATAATTTGCCCTGCAGGCCGTTTTATCACGACTGATCTAACCGTTCGTTCTGGTGAAACTGTGATATTGAAGATCCCGTCACCGTATTGTTGTCCAGCATTATTGTAGACCAAAGATTCGGTCCCAGACACTGTTTCCTTGGTGTAGACTTGGAAACCAGTCAGTTGTTCTTCACCACCTAAAATACAAAAGATAATAACAATAGCTGCTGTTGATGATGATGATGACGATGACGACGACGACGAAGATGATGATGGTGATGATAATGATGAGTGTGTTGGTGATGGTGTTGTGGTGGTGATGATGGCAAAAGATCGTTTCCAGTTTTTGTCTCCAAGTGTAAAGTGAACGCGGGAAAACTGTTCACCAACGCCTCAAATCACAGGTTTTGAACCGAGTCACCCGTACATGTGCGGCTACCGCCTGCGTATACACCCGCTTGGAACCAAACTCTGGTTGAAAATGAACCTCCACTTTATACAGAGCGGTGGTATTCACTAGTTCCTTATTTTTGCTCAAACACATAGATTAAGGGTACTCCTAATAGGTGCTTCATTCAGGCGGTTCTAACGTGCACCCACAATCTTTGTTTGGACTAGAAATAAGAATACTTTCGCAAAATTTCATCGGAAAAATAACCATTTGTGAGATTTGAAAAAATGCGATATGTCACATGGATGAGTGAGTGAGTGAGTTTTAGTTTTAGGTCCCACCAACAGCTAAGGTCATACGGAGACGGGACCTCGGTTTAAAGACTCATCCGAAAGTCTGGAGAAGCCCGGGATCGATCCTGCAATCCCTGGTTTACAAGGCGAGTAGCGTAACCACTGCACCACGGAGGCTTCTATCACATGGATGTATTATCGATATGGCAGCATTCTATCAAGTGGACTCATCATGGCCCATGATCAGACCACTACGATAACACATACGTGTGCCACCATCATGCTACTTTTCTGATAAAATATTTTTCTTACCTCTACTCTAAACATAGGTTGGGTGTGCTCGTTAGAACCGCCTCATTGAGGCGGTTCTAATGAGCACACACAACCTATATCTTGGAGCAAAATAAGAAAAATAATGTTTACCCCTCTAAATCCCAGTTTTCGCTGTATAAAGTCGGGGTTTACGGGGGTCTTCATTTCACGGACCTTTTTACATGATGAGGTGCACATGACAAGAATGGGCATGCACAAAGTCTTTTTGTTTGTTTGATTTGATGTTAAACGTCCCCGTCAACACTATTTAGGTCATTTTCGAGACGTTGCTTCCAATTTTGTGAGACTTTTTTTTACCCGACAACGAGATGAATTGACATCTCAAGCCATGCCGCTTATATGCATTGGACGGTCTGATTTACACCACATTGCCTTGGCAGGTTTAGTCCTTCTTGGGTCAGTTTCAGCTCTGCTTTGAAGCACCATGTAACCCAATCTATTTCTCCAAGCCCCGGTGGGCGGGGGGGGGGGGGGCATGCACAAAGTCAAAGATGAAAGTGTCTCATGCAGAAACTATGAACTAAAGCGATATATACCGGTTTGACAGCATGCATTTTAGGCAGTAAAGTAATCAATGGGGTGAATAGTAAGATGGCTGATATCATGTTGTGGATCAAACCACGTTGTTGTTCATATCGCTTGGTGACCCATATCGCGTTGTGGCGCATATCGCGTTATTGCTTATGTCGCGTCTCATATCACTTTGTTGATAATTATACGGCGTTGCGGATCATGTCGAGCGTTTTTTTTTTTACTCATACACACAATATGGCTCATACACGCGATGTAGAAGAAATCTTGTGTTAGATCTCATGCATTTTATTTGTTTTTCTTACAAAGAAGCCAAATTACCACGTGGGACCAACAATGGCTGAAAATCAAAGAATACTTCCAAACTTAATGCATCAGGGGGACAGTTTCGCATTTGAGGGTGGACGTTTTACAAAATATTATAGTAGTGGGGTCAATAATGGCATGGTTGCTCGTAGAAATTGTGATATGTGGATATTTTATGCCAATGTGGGCTTATTTGCTGAGTATCTATACTTTTATGAAATGGAAATCGAAACTAACACTCCAGCTGTCTGGATGCTGTGCAAGTTCAAGGTGCAGCGGCGACATATCTGAATTCACGAAGGTGGCTTTGGTACTAAAAAGTGGGCATTTTTCAAAGAGGATTCCTGTTTACTGGTTGTGGTATACTTTTCTGTCTATTTCTTTGCATGTGACTGAGTGTACATGACATGTCAACAGGTGCCAAGTACTGGTATTTGGGAGTAAATTCACAGGATTTGTTAAAGTAAGATGGAGTCATGCTTTTTTGTATGTTATAAATAGTGGCAGGGGTAAATGAAATGATGCTGTTGTCAGCCTATGCAAACAGAGAAGTGTTTCTTTGGTATTCTATTTTGATTTCATGCATGTGTGGAGCACTTTGAAACTAAAACAGAAGTTATCGCTTTCTCCAGGAGTTGTCAACACTATTTATGTCATTTTCGAGACGTTGCTTCCAATTTTGTGAGACTTTTACCCGACAACGAGACTTGACATTTCAAATTGACATCTCAAGCCCTGCCGCTTATATGCATTGGACGGTCTGATTCACACCACATTGCCTGGGCAGGTTTAGTCCTTCATAGGTCAGTTTCAGCTCTGCTTGGAAGCACCATGCAACCAAATATATTTCTCTAAGCTCCGATGGGCGGGGGGGGGGGGGGGGGGTTGGGGGGGGCGGACATAAACAAAGTCAAATATGGAAGTGTTTCATGCAGAAACTATAAACGAAAGCGATATATACCGGGCTGACAGCATGCATTCTTGGCAGTAAGGTAATCAATTGGGGAAATAGAAAGATGGCTGGATTCATGTTGTGGATCAAACCACGTTGTTGTTCATATCGCTTGGTGACCCATATCGCGTTGTGGCGCGTACCGTGTTATTGCTTATGTCGCGTCTCATATCACTTTGTTGATAAATATACGGCGTTGCGGATCATGTCGGGTTTTTTTTTACTCATATACACAATATGGCTCATATACGCGTTGTAGAAGAAAACATGTGTTAGATCTCGGGCATTTTATTATTATTTTTTTTTAATACAAATAAGCTTAATGACCATGTGGGACCAACGATGGCTGAAAATCAAAGAAAACTTTCAAACTTAAGGCATCAGGGGACAGTTTCGCATTTGAGGGTGGACGTTTTTCAAAATATTACAATAGTGGGGTTAATAATGGCATGGTTGCTCATAGAAATTGTGATATGTGGATGTGTTTTGCCAATGTGGGCTTATAATATATTTGCTGAGTATCTATACCTTTATGAAATGGAATTCGAAACTAACACTCCAGCTGTCTGGATGCTGTACAAGTTCGAGGTGCAGCGGCATATCTGAATTCACGAAGGTAGCTTTGGCACTAAAAAGTGGCTGTTTTTCAAAGAGGATTCCTGAAAAAGTTTACTGGTTGTGGTATACTTTTCTGTCTATTTCTTTGCATGTGACTGAGTGTACATGACATGTCAACAGGTGCCAAGTACTGGTGTTTTGGGAGTAAATTCACAGGATCTGTCAAAGTAAGGTGGAGTCATGCTTTTTTGTATGTAAAAATAGTGGGAGGGTTAAATGAAATGATGCTACTGTTAGCCTATGCAAACAGAGAAGTGTTTCTTTGGTATTCTATTTTGATTCCATGCATGTGTGGAGCACTTTGAAACAAATACCGAAGTTATCGCTTTCTCCAGGAGTTGTCGATAACGATTCAAATACTTAGTGTGGCACGGACAAAAAAGTGCTGCGATTAACTGTCCCCTGATGCTTCATATTCTCTTGCACACCAGACAAGGAAATCCGCGATTTTACCCTGGGATAGAAATTTATGTTCTGACCCTGGTGTTCCGACCCAGGCAACTAACATAAGTGCGCTTCAATTCTATTCTACTGCCGAAACTACCTCCGCAATACTTTTATTTTGTAAACAATATACATGTGCTGTCAAAACTAGCCGGCAAAAAAAATAAAAATAAAAAAAAAATAAAAATAAAAATAAAAATTTGACTCATTTATTGTTAAAGGACACTGAATACAGGACTTTCGTATGAAATCTTAAAAAGAAGAAAAGAAATACTCTCTGTAGTTCTGCTATTTGCTACAAAAAAGGGAATGTTTGGGAGTAGTTGTGCAAGTAAAAAGAATCCAATACGTGGTTCTGTTGTAGATGGGCGTTTCCAACCCTCGGGTTGGAAACGCACATCTACAACAGAACCCCCATATCAGATTATTATATTCTCGCGTTGCGGTATTTATGTTTGAAAAGTGAGTAATATACGATAACATACCAGGATATCTTCCATATACCATAATGAGCCCAACGGAGTACTGTTGTCCCAAGTCTACACTCCAATAGTTAATAGCCCCGTCCCCCTCAGTGGCACTGCAACAGCCCTGGTTATCCGGATCATCCTGGTTCACACAGCCGTCAACGGCTTTGTCGGCAGTCCATTCAAACTCACTGTAGTCAAGGCTTGACAGATGTCTCGCTGTTTTATTGACAGCTATGTTAGTTGCTGTAACAAGATAGGTTAACCCTTATCTTGCTGAATATTCATTTAAGCCACGCCCATTTTTGTGTATTAACCAATCAAATTACTTGATGTAATTAATTGCTACAAATTCATAAACTGAATGCCAAACAGTGTAGATCCTGATCAGATGGCTTCTTCAGAAGCCATCTGATCTGGTTCTACACTGTTTGCAAAGATAGGGGTTTTCGTGAACAGCAAGATTAGGGTTAATAACTGTGCATGCAGCATTTGCATGCAGCACTTAAAGATTACCGCACACCCATAGTCTTTTCGAAAAAAATTACACATGTAATGAACTGAGCTAACACACCCTTGCGACTTAGTGCATTTTTCCACATCTCCAAAATGGCTACTTTTCTGATAAAATCTGTGATATTTTTCTTATTTATACTGTAACATTGGTTGAGGGTGCTCGTTGGAACCGGCGGTTCTAACGAGTACCCACAACCTGTGTCTTGGAGCAAAAATAAGAAAAATAATGTATATCCGGTAAACCCCAGTTTTCTCTATATAAATTGGAGTTTAGTGATACTTTTATATGGGGCGCCGTTTTACTATTTAATCCGTATTTATAGATAATTATTATTCATAATTATTTATTGATATCCATAATTCGAATTTGTGATATCCATAATTCGTATGGATATCCATTATTCGGCTGATTTATGGATTCCTTAAATCGAATTATGGATATCTATAATTCGATTTATGGATATGTATAAATACGAATTAAAGAGTAAAAGGGCGCCCCATACTTTTACGCGTGATGTTTTAATAAGAAATCGCCTGGAAATAATTCATCATATGACCAGACTTTAAGCTTGATCATTCAATATGCCAAATATGCTAAATTATTTGCTGGTAACTTTTTTACAGGAAAGTTATTAACGTACTAGAACAGTTAATATTTTGGACCCTGCTAAAAATGCTTTGAACTTGGGCATCAGTTGAAAATGTATCGCTATTCCCTTTATCAGATGGAGAAACAAATTGGCTGATATAGGCTAAACAAGAAAAAGTATAACATGTATTCTAACACAGCGCGCCTATATAGGCAATGCAAAATAACTGTGTTTTATTCTGCAACAAATCACAGCTCGCAAGAGCGTGACGTGTGACGTCATTAAAAACTGCAAATTTATGACGTCACTAGTCGATTTACTTGACGTTAGACGGTGTAACGTTATTTTCTCGCATCAAAAACATTAGAAAAGGATATAAATGCATGTGTTTCAGTCGATAATTTTAGCGGGATTTCTTCTAACAATGGCGAAAAGTTGTGAGATTTTGAAGGGAAGAACAACATTATTGCCGATTTTCAGCGTGTTAGAATCGAAATAGATCAGCTCTAGCCAGTGATTTGTTGTGTAATAAATCACAGTTTGTCGGTCAGTTGTAAGTAGACAAATCACGCGCGCTACGCGCTCGTGATTTGTCTACTTTACAACTGACCTCCAAACTGTGATTTATTACACAACAAATCACAGTTAGAGCTGATCTATTTCTTAAGTTACATGTTCTACAGAAGCGTTGCTGTTCATAATGGTCGATTCATTTCCAGAACAAGCATTTTTCAGATGAAGATTTTTCTATATTTTGCTCTTATTTCAAGTTCAAACATTAATTGTGGGTTTTAAGGAGTACCCACAATCTACATGTATGTTCACCGGCGATTAATAGGACTCGGGATGTCATTTCATCTAAATGTCGGGTATACAAAATAACCTAATAAGGATTGACGATGACGTAAAATCTCAATTTAAACAACCAAGTCTTCAAGATAAATGGTGAAACCACTAGACCTTGAAATGTAGGTCACCAATGATACTTGAACAAATGTCACATAGTACCCAATAATATGTAAGCATAGATGAAATGCATATAGCATATTAAAAGGTGTCCTAGACTATAACCTCATTCCATACCGCCGGCTGTTAACCTTGGGATGTTTTTTTTCTGCAGTCTCGGTACCCGAGTTCTATGAATGCTCTTTGATAAGAACTGTCGAGATACATTTGAAAGCAGTTTGACAGGAATGCAAATGTGCATGACCAGGGCGATTCTTCTTCTGCTCCATACATGTTCAACCAGCTAAAACTGTATAACACTTTCCCCTTAAGATGTAAAACCTGGTCAGATGCCACATTCTGTTCTTGGGCTAAACCCTTTGCCAACTACAGTCGAACTTCCATGGCTCGAACTCCCATTGCGAGTTTACAATGGATTAGTCGAATCTTTCTTGAGTCCCTCTATAAACAAATAGAGAGGGGTAGTTTAGGAAGATTTTCTTCTTTTTGAAAGTTGAAACTTGTATCAAGTTAATATGTCAACGCAGTTCTACTTCCGGTACTGGACCCAATTATACAGCGCTTCCGCTTCTTCGATCATACACTTAATAAAAATAGTCCTTAAGACCAAACGTGACAGTACTCGGTGAGAATGCAACTTCAGAAAATTTCTAAATACTTAACATGCTAATTATCTTTTACAAATAAATTGGCACAGAAAGACGAGTCCTGAAAAGAAAACAATACTCGGGGACTATTTTCCTATGTGCTTGAGCCGAGACACAGCATTTTGCATGTTCACTCAGCGAAGAATCAGACCAGCTTGCGCATTCCTAAAGTCTGACATGAGACTTCTCTTGCTGCATGAATGCGCACTGAGCCTTTAGCTATCCTTAGAGCGCACAAAGAAGACTCTGATCAGACTGGGCGGATGCGCAGGCTGATCTGAGTCTTCGATGGGCGCACATGTAAATTGTAGGAGATGTTGTGCCCGGTCCATTCATATACAACTGGTTTGAGAGTTTACTCTTTCATCCCTGAGTTTCTAAAAAGGACTCATCTAGTTTCTCTTGAAAATGCATGCTGTGTATACTCGTTATAATCGCCTCGATAAGGCGATTCTTATGAGTACAAACAACATGTATTCATATCACAGAACACCGAAAAGACATCCCAAAATTATCTTCATTATGCCTTCTTCGTTTCGAGCTGCCAACACATGATTCCAGTCCAGATTCTCTAGATATACCTCTACGCAACACTTTGACCCCAACAATAAGAAAAGCCCGGCTAAGATCGTCATTCAACTAGAAGCAACTGCGATTTTAATTCAAGTTTGGTCGATTGAAAACACTCAACTTAAAAAAAGTAGAAATTTAATTGGTTAGAGCGATTAATGATATAGTATTAAACAGAATGGACTTGTCGTATTTATGTATTTTTCTAATTCTTTTCATTATAGATATTTTTATAAGCCCGTAACTCATATGTTTATCTCGTTACAAACCTAAGTATGTCTTGTTACAATGGCCTCATCGAGGCAATTTTAGAAAGTAACAATAACACAACTTTTATAAACAAGTACGATACTAAGCCATTTATTGTGCTTGTCATTTGCACTTAACCCTTCTCATGCTGAATATTCAATTCCGCCACACCCATTTCTGTCCATCAACCAATCAAATTACTTGATGTAATTTGTTGCTACAAATCCATAAAGTGACTGCCAAACAGTGTAGATCCTGATCAGATGGCTTCTTCAGAAGCCATCTGATCTGGATCTACACTGTTTGCAAAGATAGGGGTTGTCGTGAACAGCAAGATAAGGGTAAATATGGAGCTAAGACACAACTCGGAATTGCTCCGGGTACTCTAGTTTTCAACAAATGATTGGCTTGGAGGTGCCGCCGTGCCGTAGTGGATAAGAGCGCTGATTCTCAATCATTAGGTCTCTCACAGCTGTGTTTCGAAACCCTAAGAACCACTAAACAAGAGATCTCATTTTAGTGCTTCTGTTTCACAAAACAATAAAATTTCAGTTAGCTGTTTTTGCTCCTAAAAAGAGCTAAAATGACGGCGAACTAACCAGTACCCATAAGAACAAATGGATTTTGTTTGTTGTGTTTGTTTTATTTGAGGTTTAACGTCCCGTCAACACTGTAAAGGTCATTTTGGAGACCTTGCTTCCAATTTTGTGGGACATTTACCCAACATTGAGAGGAAATGACATCTCAAGCCGTGTCACCCAGTCAAACTAATAGGGTTTATAAGCATGGAAGGTCCAACGCGCACCGCTTTGCCTGGGCAGGCCTTTATCCTCAAAGCGGCTTACCTGTAGTCGTGTGCGGTCGGTTTCAGCTCTGCGTGGAAGCATCATGCAGCCCATCTATTTCTTCTAGCCCCGATGGGCGGGTACCGCCCTAAGACGTTAGAGCATTGCGTAAAAAGTAAATTCTGGACTTTGCTCGTGCACTTGGGGTATAATTAATCAGACGCCATATAAGTCTCTGATCCGGGCTACTGTGCTTGCTTAAAATACTGGAATTGAATGGTTTCGATTCTCAGTTCAAGACTATTATTCCAACCTACACTCAGAGACAATCAACACACCAGTACAAGAAAGGTATGTTGTGTTGACTCAATGATGCGATTCTAATGAGTACACACAACATTCATTCAGGAGCCACTTTAGAATCTGTCCGCCACTTCCTTACCCCTTACCCTAACGACCGAACTAGTTTAACCTACCCTAATGTAACCATAGCCTAACCCTTACTACCAGTGACCTAATCCTAACCCCAACCTAACCCTAACCACCAGTGACCTACTCCCAACCCTAAGTTCCTAATCCTAACCTACCGTTAATCATCAATGACCAACTCCTAGTACCCCGTGGCGGACAGTTTCTAAAGTCTAGCATTCTTTTATTGAGTATTTCGAAAATATATCTTTAACCCTTTTTGTAACAAATGGAATCTTCCTCCTCATATATATAGCAGGAGTCCATTTCAAAATTTTGGGGTTTAGGTTGTGATGTTTCAAAAACTATTTGGAAACTGGCTGAAGATTTTCGCAAACTGTGCCCACTAATCAGCAGAACGCGGCCTCTGATCAGGGCCTGCGCTGTTTGCCAACTATCCGTTTTGGGGTTTACAGTACTAAATGGTTTAAGTCATCCCCATTATGCCTCATTTCAAGGCCTTGAAGACGTGTGCTATGATTATCGCTCAGCAGTATGAGGTGCCGTTTTACTATAAATCCCCTTTTTGATATCACTAAATAAAATTAGTGATATCACTAAATCGATTTTGTGATATCACAAAATCGAATTTGTGATATCACTAAATATAAAATAATTTGCGATATCACAAAATCGAATTAGTGATATCACAAAATCGATTTAGTGATATCACAAATTCACATCTATTAAGTGATATCACAAAATCAAATTAGTGATATCACAAAATCGAATTTGCGATATCACTAATATAAAGATGAATTTGCGATATCACTAAATCGAATTAGTGATATCACTAATTCGATTTTGTGATATCACTAAATCGAATTTGTGATATCAAAAATAGGGGATTTATAGTAAAACGGCACCTAATATAAGTCATCCCCATTATGCCTCACTTCACGGCCTTGTGCTTTGATTAACGCCCAGTAGTTCATAATGCAGCTTTATCATATGAGCCCCGCCAAGCGAATTTGTGTCTTCGAGCATTCCGTCATGACACATTTTAGCTGCGCATGCCCAGCCATTCAGAGGGGCCAGAGATATGGCTTTCTGTCTGAAGGTTCCTCTTGATTCACTGCTTGTATGAGCGAGCAGCGAAGGTTCTGGCGAGACTGCGCGGATGCGCAGGCTCGCCTGAACCTTCGCTGCTCGGATAGGCGATAAGTACCAAAATCGCTTGACGGAGCCCATATGACGTCGCGTGTGAGAGTGTAATAACACCATGTAATATCTTCGATATTCCACTAGTGATTTAAATATGCAAATTAGCTAGATACGTCCCGTAACGTTACAGTCCTACGTCCTTAACGACGTCGCGTTTACTAATGGCGGAATATTGACATTTTTGTA
This sequence comes from Lucinisca nassula, assembly GCA_963580285.1. NCBI lineage: Eukaryota > Metazoa > Mollusca > Bivalvia > Lucinida > Lucinidae > Lucinisca > Lucinisca nassula. Next base: position 104,671,325 of record OY757019.1, read on the forward strand.
AAAATTGTGAATAAAATACGTTTTAAATGTCATATGATAAATAGAATCTTGCATTCGTGCTCATGTATTATTGAATTTATTAAACTCGTTGAGGAAAAGGGATAAAATCCTCGACAAAGCCTCGCATTTAATCCCTTTTCCTCAACTCTTTGCCGCGCATTTTATCCCTTTTCCTCAACTCGTTTAATAGATTCAATAATACATGAACACTCATGTAAGATCCTCTATATCCCAAACAATTTTTCATGATCCCAGAAGTATTCGAGCAAATAAAGCTTAACTGTACATGTATATATCATCACGAAAACACGCCTATAAGATTTTGACCCCCTCAAACCCCACTTTTATATAGTAAAACTGGGGTTTACATTTTTTTTCTTATTTCTGCTAAAAACATAGCTTGTGGGTACTCGTTTGAACCGCCTCACCGAGGCGGTTCTAACGAGCACCACATTCTGTTTAGAGCAGAAATAAGAAAAATATTGGAATTTTTGCTCAGAAAGTTTTCATGTTTTTCGTGGCAAAATTCTCAATATACAGTAAAATTCCGCTATTAAGACCACCTAAAATTAAGACTAAATCTGCTTTAAAAAAGGTTATTTAGAAGGGCGCAGTTATTCTTTCTTTGTGTTGGCTGCACACAATGTCCCCTAGGCAGGGACCACCTTTGGGACTGTTCAAAAGTGGTCTTTAAGACCACTTTTGAACAGTCCCAAAGGTGGTCTTAATATAGGAATTTTGCTGTATTTGAATAGGTGTGTTTTCGTAATGATTGTTTTAATACAGCATCCATAAGAATGAAAGAAAAGTACCTTTGCAATATGTCGAAAGTTGTAAAACCACCAGGGCCATCAAACAACTCCTAAGGTGCGTCATGGTTGCCGAGCTGTACACGTAAACCAAGTCGAACGCTTGAGTCTCCTATTTAGCGCAGTAACTTCAGAAATGAAATGAATTCCTTCATTCACAACAATTTGGTCTTGTTTTCATACGTAAATTTAAGGGCCCAATAAATGTCCAAGAAGAACCAGAATTTATGAAGGAACAAGTGCTTTGACCACGGTCTAATCTGAACAAAATATACAAAATAACACTCGAAATAGACATGGGAATATTTATTAACGTCGTGTCTAGCAGCACCAAATAAATAAACAATGGATCCTACACGAGTGGTCATTTCTTATGAAAGTAAAGAAAATCGCCCATTGCGAAAACAAGCATATTCAAATATACAGTAGAACTTCGATGGCTCGAACACCGATGGCTCGTTTACCATGGATGTGTCGAACCCATTCTTGAGCCCCTAGCGAAATCCTCTACCCAAGAAACAGTGGGTGATAATTTAGGAGATTTTAGTGTTTTATCTTGCTAATGTATGCTGTGTGTACTCATTAGAATCGCCTCGATGAGGCGATTCTAATGAGTACACACAACATACATTTTCATTATAGAACACCGAAAAGATATCTAAAAGTATCTCGTTATGCCTCCTGACAGTAACCTCAGTGGCTCGAACTACCCCAGTCTCGAACAGATTTTCGAGGTCCCAAAGGTGTCCGAGCAATTGAAGTTCGACTGTATTGTAAATTTAACGGCCGAAACAACGATAATTTTCAAATGTAAAATAAAAAAATCGTATTTTCGTTCAGAATATAGATCGTTGATGCACGTTAGAACTGCCTCGCCCACAGTCTATTTTAGAGCAGAAACATAAGGTTTACCACAGTTTTTCAATATAAAAGTGGGATTCAAGGGGGTCGGATTATTAAAGAAATGTTCATGAAATTATGAACGCATTGGGTCGCGTGCAAAGTAAATGGTGTTCATAAAAACTTTGCTAGCGACTCGCTGTCGTTCATACTTTCATGAAAAGCAGAAAAAATTAAGTTTACACGCTGTTTTTCTACAAAGAGCGGAACAGTGTTAACGTCACCAACACTCGTAGAGAACCATGGTTTAGAATGACGTCATTTGACGTCAGTGAAAATCAATGTGACTCGATGCGTCCATGGTAGTAGGTTTACATTAGACTTTACACTGGAAATGTAAATATATAGGCATGTTTTCGTGATGAATGAAAATCGCCGAGATGACCACGAGAGTGATAACATTTGCATGTACAGTCGAACTTCGATGGCTCGAACCCCTTCGGGACCATAAAAATTTGTTCGAGACAGCGGTAGTTCGAGCCACTGTTGCATACTTCGAGAAAACATAACGGGGGTATTTTTGGACTTCTTTTCGGTGTTCTGTAACATAAATGTATGCTGTGTGTACTCATTGGAATCGCCTCATTGAGGCGATTCTAATGAGTACACACAGCATACATTTGCAAGATAAAAGTCGAAAGTCTCCTTAATTATCCAACACTTTTTCTTATGCAGAGGACTTCCCTAGGGACTCAAAAACGGGTTCGACTCAGCCATGGTAAACGAGCGATCGGTGTTCGAGCCATCGAAGTTCGACTGTATGTACGCAATAGACCGGTATCACATGAAACAACAAAAACGGGCATCTTTGGCCTAGTGGGTTAGAGCGCTGACTCTTAATCATTAGGTCTCTCACCGCTGTTGCTTTAAGCCTGGCTCTGGTCACGTGAACATGTGAGCACAAAGTTCTACAACGAAAGGTCATGTGGTTTTCCAGGTAGTCCGGCTTTCCCCTACCTCTGATAAACGGTCGGCTATAAATGAAATAATAATCTTAAAAGGGCCGTAAAAAGAAGAACAAAAATAATGAGACAGAGCCTACTTTGAATCGTTTGATTTTATGAAATTTGTGAAACGAGGGTTTTGGACAAGCAGCAACCAATCAAGTATCACCGGCCCCCACCCATCGGGGCTTGAAGAAATAGATGGGCTGCATGATGCTTCCACGCAGAGCTGAAATCCGACCGCACACGAGTACTGGTAAACCCCTTCAGAGGACCTAAGCCTGCCCAGGTAAAGCGGTGCGAGTCGGACCGTCCATGCTAAAACCCTATTGGTTTCATTGGGCGACAGGGCTTGATAAGCCATGTCATCTAAATGTCGGGTAAAACTCCCACTAAATTGGAAGCGACGTCTCCAAAATGACCTTTACAGTGTTGACAGGGGCGTTAAACCTCAACTCAAACAAATCAAGTATCGCAGACTGTCTATTCGAAAAAGAAGAATGCCCGAGATTTTCAGTTCGTAAGAAATGTCGTATCTTTTCACCGTCCTTATCTCACCCAGATAATGATGAAAAATAGAAAAGCAAGTGTTGTATGCACTTTGGTTCCTAATACCCCATTCCACTGAACGGCGATTCCGCTGCGCTCAAGGCAATCATTGCGCTTCTTCAAATCGCCGCGGCTAAATTTAGCGACTTGTGTGCTTCTAGTGCGCTTTCACTACGCTTCTTCAACGACCTCACTGCGCTGGCAATGATCCTGCCACGCTGTTGTTACGCTATAGTGGCTTTTTGAGGTGACTCAACGACGCTTCTATAGAAGCCGCCGTGGTGTTGTGGTTATGCTACTCTCGCCTTGTATACCAGGGGTCGCAGGACCGATTCCGGGCTTCTCCACACTTTCGGATGAGTCTTTAAACCGAGGTCCCTTCTCCGTATGACCTTGGCTGTTGGTGAGACGTAAAACTCAAACATTCACTCACGACGCTCCTATTACGCTGCCACCACAGCAAAGGATTTCAGGCTACCGTTACGAAATCACGCCTATACAAATACATTGTAAACTTTACCACCCGGAAAAACGAAACTTTTAAGATGAAAACTTGTGATTTTTTTTTCTTTTTCTGTTCAAAATATGGATTGTGGGTACTCGTTAGAGGCGGTTCTAACGACTACCCACAATCCATATTTTAGAGCAGAAATAAGAAAAATAAGGTTTACCCATGCAAACCCCAGTTTTACTATATAAAACTTGTGTTCAAGGGGGGTCAAAAATGTATTGGCTTCTTCTAGTGATGGCTTAGTTTATGCTTACGACGTCATTTCATCTCAATATCGGGTAAAAGTCCCACAAACTTGGAAGCAACGTCTCCAAAATGACCCTTACAGTGTTGACGAGGACGTTAAACCTCAAATCCAACAAACAAAAACAAACGACAATGCAGTTGCGACCTAGCTGCAACCGGGCTTGTTGCGCTATTGAACGATTCTTGTATAAAATCAGTGGTTTGACTGGTTCGGCAGCAGATTAGCATCAATATACAATTAATTCTTTTAAATGACCGTTCTTTACTTTCCGGCAGTAATGTCTATCATTTTCTCTTGCATATAAGGATAGAATAGGCCCAGTGGCTATGCTTCAGCTTGCAATTAACCAAAGAATGATCAGGATGGAACAGACGGAGGACAATACGAAAACATGCCTATACTAATATATTGTAAATTTTATCGCCAAAAAGTGAAGATTTTAAGATGAAAAAATGTGGCATTTTTCTTATATTACCTTTAAACATAGATTCTGGGTACAAGTTAGAACCGCCTCATCGAGGCGGCTCTAACGAGTACCCACAGTCTATATTTAAGAGCAGAAATAAGAAAAATAAGGTTTACCCCTGTAAACCACGGTTTTACAAAATAAAAGTTGGGTTCAAGGAGATATTTATTATTTATGTAGATTTTCTTGATGTAAAGTGGGGTTCAAGGAGGTCAATATTATATACGAGGGTAGGCTGAAAAGTTCTGAGCCTGACCAAGATCCAATGGTTTGTCCATGCTGAAAGTGCCTTATTTTTCAACATAGTCTCCCTTCCTGTCCACACACTTCCTCCAGCGATGCTGGAGTCCTTGGTAAAGAAGGTCTCATCTTGGTCCCTGAAAAACTCCTCCACAGCAGCTATCACCTCCTCATCTGACCGATAATGCTGCCCAGCCAAGTGCTTTTTCATGTTTGGAAACAGGAAATAATCTGATAGAGCTAGATCAGGTGAATACGGAGGGTGATCGACAAGTGTGAAGCCACAGTCATGCACATCAGTCATTGCGACAACCGATTTATGAGCAGGCGCATTGTCCTGATTGAACAAGACACCTTTTGTCAATTTTCCGGGTCGTTTAGCATTAATTGCTTTTCGCAATTGTTTTAGCAGATCTGCATAATACTCCCCAGTAATTGTTCTGCCCTTCAAAAGGCAATCTATGCATATTATACCCTTGGCATCCCAGAACACTGATGCCATCACCTTCCCTGCAGAGGAGACGACCTTTGCCTTCTTTGGAGGGGGTGAGCCAGGGTGCTTCCATTGCATGGATTGTCTTTTGGTCTCAGGCTCAAAGTGATGAACCCAACACTCATCCTGAGTGACCAAACGGTCAAGAAAACCATCTTGGTCTGCTTCAAAAATAGCCAAGTTGGCTTGTGACAGGTTCAGTCTGGTCAACTTTTGGTCAGGCGTCAAAAGCCGTGGCACCCATCTGGCGGAAACCTTCGACATTCCTAATTCACTGTGTAGAATGTTCTCTACTCGTTCACGGGAGATGCCAACAGTGTTAGCTGACTGATTCACAGTTAAACGCCTGTCATCCATCAAGGCCCTGTGCACTTGGCTGATGGTTTCCTCAGTTGTTGCCGTTGTGGGTCGTCCGATCCGGTCACCATCTTCAAGGCTGTCCTTGCCCATTTTAAAATTTGCTGCCCACATTTTCACGGTTGCATACGAAGGAGCATCATCCCCTAATGTAGCAACCATATCGGCATGAATGTCCTTAGGAGCTAACCCCTTTTTATGGAGGTACTTGATGACACCACGATGCCAAATTTTGTCCATTTTCTCAAAAACGCGCTAGTATCAATTGTCAAAGTCTAGAATTTCTATGTTATTAGGTAAAGTTGAACTCATTTGAGTCAAATCAAGTAATACAGGTTTGGATTTAATGAATACAAAATTTCATGGCTGTTCGATGCCTGCTTTCTGGTCAGGCTCAGAACTTTTCAGCCTACCCTCGTAGGTGTATTTTCGTGCTGTAGGGCAAAAAGGATGTGTCCGTCTTTGGTTATTTACAAACAGAATTTTCCAATTTGGAGCCTATAACCAACTAACGACAACATACGAGTGCAGAAGAAACGACGCAGCCGCCAGCACCAAGAGCGTAGCAGAAACATCGTGGTTGGCTATTAATTATTAGAGTAGCCGCACGATGCGACTGCGTTCACGCTACCGCCACGGCTTTGACGCGTTCATGAATTTCCTGTTAAGCTGTTTCTACCCTTCCGTTACGTCATTTTTATCGTTTCTAAGAGAAAGTGTGTGTGTGTGGGGGGGGAGTGATAGAAAGACCGAAGAGATGGAAGTGAGGGAGAGGGGAGAAAGAGGGAAATAAACGCAAGAAGTAGCAACCAACATTCCTCCCTCTACCCTTACCGGCTGCAGGAACTGTTGGACGCAGAGGTGATAAAAGGACACCTATGCCTTACTCAAGCGCGCCGAAAGATATGCAAAAAAGTGGATTGTTCGAAGCTGATAGAAAAATATATTTTTCTTGTCACAGCTTTGGTCGTGGGGATGGAATTTTTGCCGCGTTTGCTTTAATTATGTCGCGATACAGGAGTCCGGTTTTCAGTTCGATCGTCCGTCCATTCGTCCGTATGTCAATCAAACAACATTTGCGTCGACCCTAGCGTCAACCCAAACATCCAAGTCCATTTCCAAGAACTAGAATTACAGGCGTGACATAGCCTTTGGCGAAATTCTTGTAGTATCGGCCTCATTCCCAATCTGATATTACGTTTATATAGAGACTATCATATGGATTTTTCATGTTATAAACCCTCGTCCTATTTTAAGTTTTGATTTTTTTGTTTGTTTGATTTGATGTTTAACGTCCCCGTCAACACTGTATAGGTCATTTTGGAGACGTTGCTTCCAATTTTGTGGCACTTTTACCCGACATTGAGATGAAACGACATCTGAAACCCTGTCGCCCAATGAAACCAAAATGGTTTATAAGCATGGGCGGTCCGACTCGAACCGCTTTGCCTGGACAGGCTTAGATCCTCTGAGCGGTTTACTCGTGTGCGGTCGGTTTCACCTCTCATGGAAGCATCATGCGGCCCATATATTTCTTCAAGCCCCGATGGGCGGGGGCCGATTTTAAGTGTTGAATTATTGTTTTTAGCTCACCTGAGCAGGAAGTGCTCAAGGTGAGCTATTGTGATCACCCTGTGTTCGTCGTTCTTGCGTCGTGCGTCGTCAACATTTACCTTGTTCACCCTCTAGAGGCCACAGTTTTACTTCAATTGTCATAAAACTTTACCAGAATGTTTGTCTTGATGGTATCTATGTCAAGTGTGAATATTGGTCATGTCAGGTCAAAAACTAGGTCAATAGGTCAAATTTCTTTTAAAACCTTGTTCACCCCCTAGAGGCCAAAGTTTTGCTTCAATCGTCATGAAACTTTACCAGAATATTTTCCTTGATGATATCTGGGTCGAGTTCGAATAGTGGTCATGTCAGTCAAAAACTAGGTCACACGGTCAAATTGCGTTAAAACCTTGTTCACAATCTAGAGGTCACAATTTTGCTTCAATCTTCATGAGACTTTACCAGAAGGGTTGTCTTGATGATATCATAGTCGAATTCGAATATGGGTCATGTCAGGTCAAAAACAAGGACACTAGGTCATATTTCTTTAAAACCTTGTTCATCCCCTAGAGGCCATAATGTTGCTGCAATCTTCATGAAACTTTACCAGAATGTTTGTCTTGCAGATATCTGGGATGAGTTTGAACATTGGTCATGTTGGGTCAAGAACTAGGTCACTTGGTCAAATTGCATTAAAACATCGTTCACCCTCTAGAGGCCACAATTTTGCTTCAGTTTTCATGAAACTTTACCAGCATGTTTTGCTTCGATGATATCAAGGTCAAGTTCGAATTTGGGTCATGTCAGGTCAAAAACTAGGTAACAAGGTCAAATTGCGTTAAAACCTTGTTCACCCTCTAGAAGCCACAGTTTTGCTTAATCTTCACGAAACTTTACCAGAGTGTTTGTCTTGATGATACCTGGGTCGAGTTCGAATACGGGTAATATCGGATCAAAACTAGGTCACTAGGTCAAATTGCATTAAAACCTTATTCAGCCTCTAGAGGCCACAATTTTGCTTCAATCTTCACGAAACCTTACAAGAATGTTTGTCCTGACAATATCAAGGTCAAGTTCAAATATGGGTCATATCAGGTCAAAATCAAGGTCACTAGGTCAAATCTCTTTAGAACCTTGTTCACCCTCTAGAAGCCATTTTGCTTCAATCTTCATAGAACTTTACCAGAATGTTTGCCTTGACGATATCAAGGTCAAGTTCGAATATTGGTCATGTAGGATCAAAAACTAGGTCACTAGTCACATTTCTTTATAACCTTGTTCAACCTCTAGAGTTTTGCTTCAGTCTTCATGGTAATTAACCAGAACGTTTGCCTTGATGATATCTGGGTCGAGTTTGAATATGGCTCATGTTGGGTCAAAAACTAGGTCAAACTGCGTTCAAACCCTGTTCACCGTCTCGAGGCCTCTGTTTTATTTCAGTCGTCATGAAACTTTACCAGAATGCCTCTCTTGATGATATCAAGGTCAAGTTCGAAAATGGGTCATGTCAGGTAAAAAACTAGGTCTCTAGATCAAATATCTATAAAACCCTACTAGAGGCCATAGTTTTACTTCGATCATCATGAAACTTAAGCAGAATGTTTGCCATGATGATATCTGGTTCGAGTTCAAATATGGGTCATATGACACATATCGGATCAAAAACTAGGTTACTAGGTTAAATTGCGTTGCAACCTTGTTCACCATCTAAAGGCCATAATTTTGCTTCAGTCTTCTTGAAACTTTACTTGAATGTTTGCCTTGAAAATATCTGGGAAGAATTTGAATATGGGTCATGTCAGATCAAAAACTAGGTCACTAGGTCAAATTGCATTGATCCTTGTTCATTCTCCAGAGGCCACATTTTGCTTCAATCGTCATGAAACTTTACCAGAATGTCTGCCTTGATGATATCTGAGTCGAGTTTGAATATGGGTTATGTCGGGTCAAAAACTAGGGCACTAGGTCAATTTTCTTTAAAACTTTGTTCACCTTAAAGAGGCCATAATTTTGCTTCAATCTCCATGACACTTAACCGGAATGTTTGTCTTGATAATATCAGGTTATGGTTTGAATAGGGGTCATGTTGGGTCAAAAGTAGGTTACAAGGTCAAGTTGCATTAAGACCTTGTTCACCTTCTAGTTTCATAAGTCTTGTGTAGGGAAAACATTTAATATGCTTGATTCTGAAACCAGAAGACCCAGGCCTTTGATATGTTGTACAAAGCTTTGTCTAGTGGGCCTCTGCCAGTAGTGTTCAACTTACAGAACTGGGGCAAAAAATGACCCCGTGCAGGGACCCACTTGTTTTGCAAAGACTTATATAGGCAATACTTTTAAAAATCTTCTTGACTGAAACAAGAAAATCTAGGCCTTTGATATTTGGTTCTCAACTTCATGTAGTGGACCTGTGCCAAGACTGTTCAAATTATAGCCCTGTGTCCAAAAATGGCCCCCTGATATTTGGTACACATCTTTGTCTAGTTTCTCAAAACTTAGGGTCTCACAACATTCATTTCTGTGTTTATGGTAGGGAGCTGGGCTGCTTAGCGTAGTAACTGTTGGAAGCACATCTGACCGAGAGGTTAGAGGTTGCCAATTTTAGACCCAATCTGGCTACATACATGTACTTCCATGGAAATTAATCATGGACTATTTTTACCATCATTCTTCCCCTTAGGGCAATTGTCAGTTACTGGCGAAAGTATGTGTACTCATTACTGGTTAACCACTTAGGTCTAAGCCTGCCCAGGAATAGTGCGGTTATGTCAACTGGCCGCAGCTGACATAATCCTAATTGGTTGAAAGGCCCAAAATCTTCCAAGCACCATCGCATTCCCCCAAAGGCCGGTATTATAACACAATTCTTAAACCTTCAGTATGTCATCCCAAAACATGTGTTTTCAACAAATTTTATACATACATGTACATAGTCATATGAAGAGAAATAGTCCTATAGAATGTACTAGAGACAGTAATACTCAGGTGAGCGAATAAGGACAAACTGGACCCTCTTGTTATGTTTAAAGCTCTGCGACGTTTTAGGTGAAACGCAAAGTTTTTTTTTGACTGATTGGTTGAGTGATCGGTTGATTGTTTGTTTGATTGATTGGTTGATTTGAGGTTTAACGTCCCAGTCAACACTGTATGGAGACGTTCCTTCCGATTTTGTGTAACTAGATGAAATGACATCAGGAGTTAGTTTATTTATACATTTTTTCTATAACCAACTATAAACAAAAAATCCAAAAAGAGAGAAATGCATTTACACGGCACAGGTTGGATGCTGCAGAATGTGACATCTGATCAGGGCATTCACTGTTTGCCATAACTTGTGTAATAGGAAACAGCCGAGTGTTCCGAAGATTGTTACGTCAGAGGTATGATGAAGAACGTGTAATATGGATTTTGGGATGTGATAAAGGGTATGTGATAGGGCAATTTAGCTAACGTGATATATGCACGGATTCCAAGCTCGTATCGTTTATTCAAAAACAAAGTATTTTAAAGTAAATATGTGATAAATCCCCCTCTTTTTCCGACCAAGCCGACTTTCGCAACGCTCGCTGCTAGCGGTGCTAGATTATCAATCAATGACAAAAAAAAAAAACAAAAAACAAAAAAAGACAAACTCTTGTTTAATTAATTTATTTATTATCAATTTCTTGACAACATATAAACATACAAAGTACATACATATGCATCAAAGGATTGGATGTAGGCTCAGCCTATACGTATCCACTCATTGATGACCGGTACATATGTGATATACATTCACAAATAAAAACATTGCTTAATAAATATCAGGAACACCTTTGAAACTATTGAGACAAATATAAATGCTGTTTTTTTTACACTTTTAACTCGTGTTTAATACATTTATACGTGGAAAAATCAACATTCTGAAAAAGAAAGGTACTAAATTAAAATGTTTAGCTCCTAACCACTGACTTTAGTACCACAAAGCTATACTAAAAGCTACTTTTCTTGTTTGCCCTAAAGTAAAATTTAGACTTTAGAAAGTAACTGTGCTGTTGGCTTACTGCTATTGATGTTTCCATTTGGGTTTGTTGTTTCATGTTTGTGTTTCTTTCACTTGGTGTCTCTGATGGGAGCTATGGGTTAGTTGTATCGATTCCTGATTATTTCCTTCACTTCTATTTCGGATGAGTCTTTAAACCGAGGTCCCGTCTCTGTATGACCATAGCTGTTGGTGAGATGTAAAACTCAAACAGCTCAATCACTATAAATTAAAATTCTTGAGGCCCATGAAGATCTAGCAACTAAGTAAGAGGAACCTCGCAAAGGATTGCTCTACTATCAAGCCGACTGTTGGTAGGTTTTGAAGAAACATCTAGTTATTTGCCCATTCTATGTTTTACAGAAAATCTGTTTTTGCTTTGTCGCGGGCCGTGCATGGCTGCAGATTGTTTTTAAATGTTTGAAAACATTTAAGGAGAACGGGTACACATTGCGGATGTGTCCGCCATTTTTCAAACGGGGGCAACTTTCGGGACTTCCTTTTCGCTTTTCTATATACTCTTTCACACGGAAAAGGGGTTCTGCTCTTTAAAGAAAGAATTTGCTCCCAAGGAGCAAATCCTTCCTTTAAGAGTTGACTCCTATTGACATGGCAGAAAAAAAAAACGTTTGCAGGAGTTGCCTACCCTTAAGGTGACTAGATATACCTTCAGGGGAAGCAACTCTTTAAAAAAACCCGTCTTTTGGAGTCTACTCTTAATGGAAAGAATTCTTAAGAATTTGCACATAATGTGCAAATTCTTTCCTTTAAGAGTAGGCCCTCTTTCAGAGGGGCGGAGTTTACAGAACTGGTCTTTTATTCAACAACTTGATGAAATGAGTACAATACAGTGAATTTTCTATATTAAGACCAACTTTGGGACAGTTCAAAAGTGGTCTTAAAGACCATTTTTGAACAGTCCCAAAGGTGGTCCCTAACCAGAGGCCACTATGGACAGAGAAAGAAAGATTAAGTGCACCCTTTAAAATAAGCTTTTTAAAGCAGAATTAGTCTTATTTTTGTGTGATCTTAATAATGGAATTTTACTATAAATCAATTTGCACCATGTTATGAAAACCCATGCAAACCCTTCTGTATGAAGAGAAAAAGTGGAGTTTACCAAGGTGTTTAGTATTTCTCTTATGTGTTTTTCATTACAATAACTTGTGGGAACTAGATAGAACCCCCTCAGTGAGACATTTCTAATTGAGTACCCAAAATGTATGTTTGGCGAAACAAGACAGCTATCACAAATGAATAAAATTCGCAACACTACAAAATGGGTGAATCGTCTCAATGGTATCAAAGAATCGACAGAAATGTCACTGACATCACACAGATGAGCTTTGACATGGATAAACTCCTAGAGGCCCTTCCAAAACCTGAAATAATAACAATAGTAACACAAATAATAGTAAATAGGAGCTACGTCATGGCTAGTCAGCCAGCGCACCCGCGCAGTCTGATCCACCACGTTGTGTTCAACGCTCAAATAATACAACACCTTTAGTTTCTACATATCTTCACCCATTTCTGGGACATTGACAAACTGGGTAGACGCAGATCGGACGCCGCAGATTTGAGTCTACACTGTTTGCTTAAAGTTCGCATATTTTTGTAGAGACTTACACAGACAAAACTAATTTGACACCCCTATAATTGGAAACGGATTTTTCTGAACTCACTCCATTGTCATACACAGGTTAAGTTTCAAAACTCCTGCTTGCTTTTTTACCAGCTCGTAAACCTCGAATACCATGATAACATTAAAATGACTAGAACTAGCAAAGTTTGGAAGAAACTTCTATGACTTGGACACCGATGACTCATGTACCATGGCTGATTGGAACTGGTTCTTGAGACTCTAGGAAATTTCTTTCCATACATCACGCTAACAAGTCCAAGTCATAAACAACCCCCTAAATAAGATCTGAATAGTTAGATCAATTGGAAGCAAAGAATACACCAAATAAACGAAAATACTCGGTTTTATTGAGTCTAAACCCAACTTTAAATGGAGATATCTGGTTTTATTAAGTCTAAACTCCACTTTATATGGAGAAATCTGGGGTTTACCGGGGTATATATTATTTTATTTTTGATCCGAGACATAGGTTGTGGGTACTCGTTACAACTGCCTCAACCTATGTTTGCAGTTAAAATAAGAGAAATATCACAACTTTTCATCAGAAAAATAAGCGTTTTGGAGATATGCACTATGTCACTAGGACGTGTTATCGTAATGAGATCCAGAGCGATAATTAAGGAAGATTAATTTTCTTTATCGCGGAAATCATAGTTGTTACATTACGATAACGCGTCCATAGGGCATAGTGCATTTCTTGCTATCTTTAAAACGGACATTTTTTTTTGACGAAAAGTTGTGAAATTTTCCTCATTTTTACTCCAAACATAGGTTGAGAGTTCTCGTTAGAACCGCCTCATCGAGGCGGTTCTAACGAGTACCCACAACCTATGTCCTGAAGCAGAAATGAGGAAAAAAAAATGAATGCCACCCACCCACGTTAGCATCACTTTTCACTATATAAAGTGGGGTTGAGAGGGGTGCTCATTACATGTACCGGTTATCGTGATGATTCTTAGGAGTACATGTAGCATATTATTATTAAAAAGAAGACCAAAAGCATATTCCAGCGTTATCCCAATTATACCCCCAGGCATGGCGTTATGACCGTTCCAACTGGCTCTTCTGTCGTGATTTATTTTTGTTATAGTTCGTCTTTGAATGTGTGCATTGCTTATATCTTTTTGTTTTGGATAGCCAATTGGTCATTTTGTGGGAAAGTTACTGTCCTTTTGGCTTTTATTGATGTTTCCATCAGGGTCTAGTTATTTTATGCTTGTATGTCTTTCCCTTTGGTGTCTCTGATGGGACGTGTGGGTTAAATGTATCGATTTTTGATCATTGCCTTCACTTCTATTTTACTCTAAACATAGGTTGAGGGGGCTCGTTAGGACCGCCTCATCGAGGCTCCACGGCCTATGTCCTGGAGCAGAAATAAGGAACACCCCCATAAGCCCACCTTTCTCTATATAATCCCAGCAGGCACATGGCGTAATTGTGACGTCGCATAAACGTCGGTGCGACGTCATGACGTTCATGCAACGTCACATCAACGTCGGTGCAACGTCGTGACGTTGCACCGACGTTGATTTGACGTTGCCCTAGCGACGTGTGCCTGCTGGGATGTTGGGTTTAGATCGCTACTCATTACGCGGACCTGTTATCGTCATGATTCTTATGAGTACACATAGCATATTATTATTAAACAGACATGGCGTTATGATCGTTCCAAGGTGGTTCTTCTGTCGTGATTAATTTTTGTTATAGTTTGTCCTTGAATGTGTGTATCGCTTATATATTTTGTTTTGGATAGCCAATTGGCCATTTTGTGGTGACGTAACTGTCCTTTTGGCTTTCTGCTATTGGTGTTTTCATAAAGGTCTAGTTATTTTATGTATGTGTTTCTTTCCCTTTAGTGTCTCTGATGGGAGGTGTAGGTTAATTGTATCGATTCCTGATCATTGCCTTCACGGCTATTAAGTCTCTCGAACAAATATTTATGACCCAAAAGGTGTTAGCTGCATTGGTTTTGTGCTGTAAATTTCTTGTGGGTTAACGGGCAATGAAAAAATATGGTCAAACCACCAAAAATGCTGACTGATATAGTTCTGCTTGTTAAGGCTGGTCTCTCTGGATATTTATGGCATTAGTCAGAAGTAGAGATAATCTGTTCCTTAGTATTATCTGCATAGTACTTTTATCTTCAAATTTTTGCTGAGAGTATCTGAACATTGAAGCAACACTGGTGTGCTAATATTTGCAATAATGATATGTCATGCTCATGGAACACCGAAACCTGGGCCCAGTTGTTCAAACCATCGTTAACTAGCTTGTTAGTGGTCATATTGTTAACTTTTCTAGCAAGTACAGTAATCAAAATATTACCATATATGCCATATTTAACTATCAAAATTTTAACGATACGTTAACTAACGATGTCGTTAGTTTTGAAAAAAACTGGGCCCTCCTTGCCAATATTGATTGTTTCTTCACTTTTAATTTAATCGCATTTTTACCCTTAGATAAATATTAATTATTTTATGGGGTATTTTTGACAGTTTTATCATGCAGAAGATTGTAATATTACTCAAGTCATTAAATATATTCTGTATGTAACGTAATATCACGTAGTGACGTCGCCAAACGGCAACACGCGATTCTTACACCGAATGCATTAGAAGCTAACTCCATCTTCTCAGGGAGAAAATACAAAGAAATATGTTAAATGATACTGGTGCTCATTTCATGAGATTTATAAAAGTAAGCGAAGGCTCCTTTCATAAATAACATATGAACTGAACACGAGTATGGAATCCTGTATGTGTCACACTTTATAGGTGGTCAGAAAATAAGCAAAAGAAGGAAAATATGCTAACCTTGGGCATCTGTCCTTCCCGCTGGATTATCAGTTTCTGTAGAGGAAGACGCCATAGTGGGGGTCACAGTCGATGAATTTTGCACTGTAGTTATATATGGTGGTACGGCTGTTGAGTTGGAGCGTGTAGAAAGCGAACTTGAGAGCACAGCCTCAGTTGATTCCGAAACTCCAGGTGAAGCTTGTGAAACAGTGGAAACTAAAGAGTTCGTTGATATGGTCGATTCTGCAGAAACTTCTGTTGTATGCATAATTCCAGTTGTAGAGTACATTGAGGAATTTTGTGAAATCGTCGAAAATGAAGCAGAGGTAGAAACTGTAGTATGTATCGACTTAGAAACGGTAGTTTCAGAAATTGTTGAATTTGAAGCTGATCCTGCAGATTCTGAAACGGTTGAAGCAGACGTTATTGTAACATTACTCGTAGTTTCAGTATCAGATGATGTGGTTTGAGTTTGCGCAGTTGTCGTATATAGAGGCTCTGTTGACTTTCTGACGCTCGATTCTGACGCTGCTGAAACTGTCGATGTCGATTCGAAAGATGGTATTGATGTCATCGATGTATACGTTATAACTGAGCCTGTAGCTGTTGGTCCAGAGTTGGTTGAAGTCTGATAGCCTAAAAGTAATTTGCAGTGTCAATTGGCTGCGTAATCAGTTACAGATTATTTACATATGGTACATACCCAATTAAATGAGTAAAGCTACACCAGGAACTGATCAAATCAGAAGCCAGGGCAAAGTGAAAGATGGAATTACACATCTTAACCAACAACAAAACCACACGCAACAAGCCAAGTTAGCAGCTCTTTCCAAACAATTACCTTTAGTCCACACAGAAGTGTTTAAATGGCCAATTGTATCCAAAACAAAAAGTACAAGCGATGCACACACTGGAAGACATACATAACAGAAATAAACCGTGACAGAAGAACCGCCTTGGAACGGTCAGTAAAATGAATTCGTCACTGGGTGGGGGTCACCTATGGGCCCGACCAGTGTCGTTGTGGGGCCATGTTGTGGGAAAATGACTGTCCTTTTGGCTTTCCGTTATTGGTGTAATCCATGGGGTCTAGTTATTTCATGTGTGTGTTTCTTTCCCTTTGGTGTCTCTGGTGGGAGCTGAAAGAAGTAGGTTGATGTCTTAGATAGGAGGCGTGAGGGAATTGTATTGATTCCCTTGGTGGTTCTACCGGGTACCCACAATCTATGTTTCTAGCAAAAATGTGAAATATTACAGGATTTTATTTAAAAAAATTCATTTTTTCTTGGGGTGGGGGGGGGGGGACAATTTTACCAATATATTTGAATATGCGTGTTTTCGTAATGGAATATGGCAGTCTTCTTTATTTGTGGCTTTTCATGAGTAACATTCTCTTTCTTCTATTTTTTTGTCTTCTTTTATAACATGGTGCATCTAAGCATGAACCACCTTTAATTTAAAATACATACTTCAAGACAAAAATGACTTTGGCGTCATTTTTTAAAAAGATCTTGTGGCTTAAACAATTCTTTTAAAATTGTTCTCCCTGGAAAACTGTTTCAAAGTAGAAGTAAAACAAAGATCAGGAATCAATACAATTAACTTACTCCACCCATCAAAGACACCAAAGGGAAAGAAACACATACATGAAGCGAACAGACCATAATGGAAACCTAAACAAAGGAAGGCCATAAGGACAATTACTTTCCCACAAAATGGCAAAATGGCCATCCAAAATAAAAAAGACACGTGATACTCACAGTAAGTAACAAACAACAACATAAATAAACCGCAACAGAAGAACCGCCTTGGAACAGTCAGTGGAAAGAATGCCACTGGTGGGCTTAAATCGATTTTACATGACCATAATACTCGCCCTTACCTCTGTCGCGGTATAGACTAATTTTGTTTAGTCCGCATGAAGGCTTCCTAACTCATCAGTGTAACATCTCCGAGAACATACAAATAAAAAAACTACAGAGATGAAACAAGGTTCAGGACTCGACAGCATACAACAACAGAATTGCTGGAGCAAAAGAAAACCAACAGTTAGACTCCGAGGGGCCCGACCAAAGACGGAGCATCAGGCCACAACCAACATAAAGAATACTAAAATAAAATAAAATTCCATTTATGTTTTTTACGCTGGAACCGTCGTATAATCTAATTAAAAATCAAAAATGAGTTCCTTTAAGAGCAATGAAAACATTCATAAGAAAGAAGATGGGTCATACTACGTAGTTTCGG
Organism: Lucinisca nassula; assembly: GCA_963580285.1. Classification (NCBI taxonomy): domain Eukaryota; kingdom Metazoa; phylum Mollusca; class Bivalvia; order Lucinida; family Lucinidae; genus Lucinisca; species Lucinisca nassula. Next base: position 104,689,106 of record OY757019.1, read on the forward strand.
CTAATAAAGCCTCATCAGTGACCCTGTTATGATCCGGCAAAAAAAGCCAGAGGAAACATACGGCATTTATGCGAATTTCGAATAGGCAGTCGATTCAAAGACTGATATAAATCAAAATGGGGTCCAAATAATTAAAAACCAGTTTAGAATATGAACCTAAACCAATAATTTATTTCCGATTTCTCAGAATGTTCACGCTGATCTCAAAGGACCAAAAGTAAAATATAAACTGCACTATGGTTGATGTACGGGGAGACTTTTTACGGCCGCCACACGGCACAACACCAGCTGCAGTGAAGGCAAATAAAAATCAAAAATGAGTTCCTTTAAGAGCAATGAAAACATTCATAAGAAAGAAGATGGGTCATACTACGTAGTTTCGGCTAATAAGCCCGACCCACCGGTGTGCAATCAGCAAGGGAAGCAAAGTTGCCAACCATGATTGGGTTAACCACCATGCATGCAGTCTGTTTTATAACATTCATGTTGTACCCGATATTTATATATCGACGAACGATTTTACGAAATTGGGTACTAAAGTCATTACAGGCATGTATTTGTCTAAATTTGAATACTAAGTCACCATAGAATTCGGGTTGCGATAGGCCTTGTTGCAGAAGTGGTTTTAGTCCAACATTGAATTTTGAAACCAAATCAGAATGACGTCTATAAAACTTAGAAAAGGCTTTACGTAGTTTATGATACCGATACCCCTGATTAAGAAGTTAAATGGTTAAAAAATGATTACGAGTGTTGAAGTCGGATACATGACTAGACACTCAAAACCTATCCAGAATGTTTTGACATGATAACAAAAATTACTCTGAAGACGAAACGGTCAGGTGCGCTAGTGGATAAAACTAATATTAAAGTCAAGTAAGTGAATAAGTCCTACCAGCCGGGAACATTTCGGTTAAATCTAAATAAATCATACATTACAGTACATGATAATCTAAAATCTAATTAACTCGTTTAAAGTTATAACAACAAACAACTGTGATTTAACTACATAAAATGCACTTGGTTTTACCCCATGCAGGACTCATGATGTTTCAAGTTATATTCGGCCAATAATCCTTTGGATTACATTTAGGGATGAGCTTTGACCTCAACAATTACATCTTGTTTATCCCAAATCAGTTAGTTTACCTGACGTTTCTGAAGTGAATGATGTTGCAGGTAAAGTTGACGCAGTAGCTGAAGTCGACCCATTATCTGATTCTGTAGACTGAGTAGAGATTAGGGACGCAGTATATACCATTGTTGACGAAGTAGGTTTCAGTGTCGTTTCCGTGGTTTCTGCCTCTGAAGAGTCGCTTGTTGTTGACATATTTGTTCCAGATACTGATGCTGAGGTCGATGGTATTTCTGATACAGTAGATGGACTAGATATAGTTGTCGATGATGCTTCGAATTTAGACAAATAAAAATCAAAAATGAGTTCCTTTAAGAGCAATGAAAACATTCATAAGAAAGAAGATGGGTCATACTACGTAGTTTCGGCTAATAAAGCCTCATCAGTGACCCTGTAATGAACCGGCAAAGAAAGCCAGTGGAAACATACTGCAATATTGCGAATTTCGAATAGGCAGTCGATACAAGGACTGATATAAATCAAAATGGGGTCCAAATAATTAAAAACCTGTCTAGAATATAAGACTAAACCAATAATTCATTTCTGATTTCTCAGAATATTCACGCTGATCTCAAAGGACCAAAAGTAAAATATAAACTGCACTATGGTTGATGTACGGGGAGACGTTTTACGGCCGCCACACGGCACAACACCAGCTGCAGTGAAGGCAAATAAAAATCAAAAATGAGTTCCTTTAAGAGCAATGAAAACATTCATAAGAAAGAAGATGGGTCATACTACGTAGTTTCGGCTAATAAAGCCTCATCAGTGACCCTGTAATGAACCGGCAAAGAAAGCCAGTGGAAACATACTGCAATATTGCGAATTTCGAATAGGCAGTCGATACAAGGACTGATATAAATCAAAATGGGGTCCAAATAATTAAAAACCTGTCTAGAATATGAGACTAAACCAATAATTCATTTCTGATTTCTCAGAATATTCACGCTGATCTCAAAGGACCAAAAGTAAAATATAAACTGCACTATGGTTGATGTACGGGGAGACGTTTTACGGCCGCCACACGGCACAACACCAGCTGCAGTGAAGGCAAATAAAAATCAAAAATGAGTTCCTTTAAGAGCAATGAAAACATTCATAAGAAAGAAGATGGGTCATACTACGTAGTTTCGGCTAATAAAGCCTCATCAGTGACCCTGTAATGAACCGGCAAAGAAAGCCAGTGGAAACATACTGCAATATTGCGAATTTCGAATAGGCAGTCGATACAAGGACTGATATAAATCAAAATGGGGTCCAAATAATTAAAAACCTGTCTAGAATATGAGACTAAACCAATAATTCATTTCTGATTTCTCAGAATATTCACGCTGATCTCAAAGGACCAAAAGTAAATATGACAAAGTCGGTTCTAAAATCGTTTCCACAGTTTATGTTTGTGATGATATACGTGTTGTGGATGTATCTGCAAGCGATACAGCAAGAAGAGTAAATATGTTAATTAAATAAACTTTTCCCTGTAGTTTTCACTTTAAACTGGCTTCTAGAATGAAGAAAAATAAAAATAAAGGAACACTTGCATATAAAACTCCTCGAAACATATATAGTTTTTCCTGGTTAGACCCGTGTTATTGTAATATTCTGCTTCTGTAAGCAATAAAACAAAATAATTATTTACGTATTAAATGTCATTTTGCGAACCATTGAAGATAAAAGTGTACGGTACATGTTATAGGTTTTTCGAAATTGTTTTGCCCCATCACATTGATAAAAGCCAAGTAAAATCCCCCGGTCTTTTCACAAAGCTCTATCCGTATTAAAATCGATTAACCATAAAGGTAGCAATTTTATACCCCGAACTTAAACGAAGTTAGAGGGGCATATTACTCCAGGGTTGTTCGTCTGTTCGTACGTTCGTCACACATGCTGTATAGCATAACTTTGGAAGCATACATGCTTGGGTTTTGAAATTTTCATCACGAAAATAAGCCTACATTATTTTGACCCCCTTGAGCCCTACTTTTATACAGTAAAATTGGGGTTTGCAGGGGTAAACCTTTTTTCTTATTTCTGCTCTAAAATATATATTGTGGGTACTCGTTAGAACCGCCTCGATGAGACGGTTCTAACGAGTACTCACAATCTATGAGCAGAAATAAGAAAAATATCAAATTTCAAATGTTAAAATTTTCATTTTTTTCGGCGATAACGGTTAAAATGCATTTGTATATGAGTGTTTTTGTAATGATATATGAATTCCTCATGAAAAAGTGGGTTACACCGATTATTTTTCTCATTAGGGTTATGCCCTTTCAGGAGCTACATCTGTGGACACAAATCCGTTCAAACTAACGATGAGCTTCATTTCGTTTGATCTGACGTTTCACTCAATATTTCCTTACACCAAGTGTTGTATATTTCATTGTAGACACTACACTGTCCAATCAGGATAGATCTCGAATGTCAATCAGATCTAAAAATGAAAAAAAGTGCTTGCCACAATAAGACTAATCACTGTATATTGCTTAATCCAGTTTTAGACTACTTTGATGAATGACATTTGCTTGTCAAACTAACTTGATGCAAAGAGATTCATTGAAAGGTACGTCATCGGAGTTTGAACGCTTTTGTGTCCACCGATGTATGGTCCTTTTGCATGAATAAGGATAAATTCTTGGCAGCAAAATATTTAAAAAAGTATTTAAGCTAGCGCCTTGAAACTTGGTACATGGATTCGTAGTGAGGTGTAGATGACCTGATTAACTTTTAAATACATTCTGGCAAAATGCTTCATGAGTTATGGCTCTTTGACATTTTGTGCACTATCCCTTGTTGTTTGGTGACTGGATTGCTAGTGATGAGTAGATGACACCACGAACACACGCCTTTATAATTGTGACCCCCTTAAACCCCACTTTTATATAGCAAAGCTGGGGTTTGCAGGGGTATACATTATTTTTCTTATTTCTGCTCAAAAACATAGTTTGCGGGTACTCGTTAGAACCGCCTCGTTCTAACGAGGATCCACAATCTATGTTTTGAGCAGAATTAAGAAAAATATCGAATTTTTTCATATGAAAATTTTCATTTTTCGGTGGTAAAATTTACAATATATATGTATAGGCTTGTTTTCGTAACGATCTGATTAGCTTTTGTATATATTTTTTAAAATACTATATGAGTTTTGGCCCTTTATATTTGGGCAGTTTTACATTGTCAGCAAAATATCTAAAAAAACATTGAAGCCAGAACCTTGATATGTAGTGATTAGATTGCTAGTGACACATAAATAACCTGATTAACTTTTGAATAAATTCTGAATAATACTTTATGAGTTATGGCCTTTTGTAAATATTAGTATTTTACCTTGTCAGCAAAATATGTCAAAAGCCATTGGCGCTAGAACCATGGTAATCTGTATTTCAGTTGCTAATAATGATAAGATGAACTTCTTTAAAAAATGAAAATAAATATCATGCGTTATGGCACTTTGTAAATTTTTAGCAACTTTGCCTCGGCAGCGAAATATCTAAAAAACAATCATTGAAAAAAACAATCAACCACCGAACTGAAACAACAGTGAGGATTCGACAGCAAGAAACCACTGAAATGCTGGAGCAAAGGAAAACCAACAGTTAGACTCCGATGAGCCCGGCCACAGACAGAGCATCAGGTACCAACCAACGTCACATAAAATACATAAAATTAAATCTTCATTCTAGGCAAGCTTTTATGCTGGAACCGTCATAGAATCTGAGGCCTGACCCACCGGCGTGCAATTAAAGAGGGAAGCAAAGTTATCAACCGTGATTGGGTTAAATACCATGCATGCAGTATGTCGTATAACATTTATGTTGCCTCTGTTCCAATATATACATCTACATCTTGTTTTATCCACGAATAAGTTAAATATACCTGATATTTCTGTAGTAACAGTATTCATTTCTGATGTTGTTGCAGTAGATGAAGTAGACACTGCGTCTGATTCTGTAGATAGACTTGCGTTCGCCGTCGATACTATGGTAGGCGAAGTTGATTCCATTGTCGTTCCGGTGACTTCTGCTTCTGAGGAGACGTTTGTGGTTGACCTACTGGTCACAGATGCTGAGGCAGTGGTAGCTGTTCCTTTCGTTACAGTTGATAGGCTAGATGCGGTGGTTAATGATGCTTCTAAGGTAGACCAAGTAGAGACTAAAGTCGTTTCCACAGTTTCTGTTTGTGTGGAAATACTTGTTAGTTTATACTAATTTATTTCAGTTCGATTGCAATGGAAGCTTCAAGCTTATTTAATCGCTCTCGAACACTCACTCCGGATGTTTTCACGCGCGCGAGAGGGAGGCTGTGACAATTACACCACTGCTACCCATTTACACCTGGGTGGAGTGAGGCAGTGTCATTATGTGTCTTGCCCAAGGACACACCTCGATACCGGGTGCCGGATTCGAACGCACAACCTCTCGATCATGAGTCGAACGCGTTAACCACTACGATATCGAGGCTGAAATACTTGTTGTTGATGTATTTACCAGCGATGCTGTAAGCAAAATGAAGGTGGTTATTAGAATTACGACAATTGTTGTGATTGGCATCTTAAGGGTAAGTTCACACTTAAAAAGAAGGAAACAAAGAAAATATTAAATCTGCACCCACCGCATATGTTTGGAACCATGCCAATTTAATACAATGATTCTAACGAAAAACCCTAACCCTTATATGCCTAGCGGCATCTGGTATGGGCCTACACGGTTTGCTTAAAGAACATTCTTTTTTTTGTTAAAAAAAATGCCACACAAAAAATACCTGACACCCCTATGATTTGAAATGTGTGTGTGTGTTTGTGTGTGTGTGTGTGTGTGTGTGTGTGTGTGTGTGTGTGTGTGTTCAGTCATATCATGACGGTGTCTGGTTGCGTCAGGGAGCTCAATGCTCACTTTTATAGTGCTGCCTCACTGAAGTATCATGTCCCAGACACATTACATGATACCTTACCCAGTCACATTATCCTGACACTGGGTCGACCAGTCTTAGCTCTGCCCCGTAAATCTGAGTGCCAAGCGAGGAGCAGCTAGTACCATTTTTAACGACTTTGGTATGTCGCGGCCCGGGATCGAACCCGCGACCTCCCGTTCCCCGGAGCGGACACTCTACCAACTGAGCTATCAGGGCCGGTATGATTGGAAATTGGTAACAGTAAACCCAATAGGTGGAATATTCCATTGTGATATATGGGTTAACCTTCTTAGGAGAAGAAATAGCTGTGAAACCATCACGGAAACTCGCCTTTATAATTTTGACCCCCTTGAACCCTACTTTTATAATATTAAAATGCGGCGGTTCTAACGTGTACCCACAATTTATATTTTGAGCAGAAATAGGAAAAAAATCACAATTATTTCGTCTTAAAATCTTTGTTTTTGGCGGTAAAATTTACAATGTATTTGCATAGACGTGTTTTCGTAATGCTTCCATTACTCAGGCTCAATTGCTCGTTTACAACGACTATTTCGAACTTGATCTTGAGTCCCTAGGAACATTCTCAGTAACTCCATGTGTTAAAATATTCATTATTGTGAAATAATGGCACTCAACATTGTGTCAGAAATTACAAATATTAGGGTAAAAATAGTAACACCGTTCTTATTTCTGCTTTCAACATAGATTGTGGATGCTCATTAGAACCGTCTCAATGACGCGGTTCTTACTAGTACCTACAATTCATGTATTTTGCGCAAAAATAAGGTAAATAATGTATACCCCCGTAAACCCCAGTTTTCTCTATACAAAGTGGGGCTTAGATGGGATTTCGTTTCACGGACCTGTCGTCATGAAACGGCCCACCCTCCGTTTTCCTTTGATCAGTTTCCTTTCGCTGTTTACACATGTATTGTCATAATAAATAAACCTCCATTCTTGCATAAATATAGGTCGATGAATGTTTACTGAACATTACGTCACACGGGCCGGTCCATCTAATACCGTTATATAGGGATGACAATGTCACCAGTGAATGCAAACTTCTTAAATAAAAGCTGAAACTCATTCTCATGCGTAACAATTGAACAAATTGTGTGAATTATAAAAGATAAAAAATAAAAAATATGACAAAATTGTCGAGAAGAACTGAAAACTTAAAAACAAATACCTTACACAATAATTTGATGGTAGGCATCGTTTTGAATGTAGGTTTACTGTGCGCAATAAGGCTCGTGAATAACAAATAGCCGAGTGGTTACAGTGTCAGCTTAGAAACATTGAAGTTCTCGGGGCGGTGAGGGCGAGGGGTGAAAGAGACACTCGGACGATGTAATTATTTTAAAACTTTTTTTTTCTGTATTATATTTTTCCTGCTTTTCTTTTTGTTTGGTTTTTGTTTTTAATATTTGTATGTAATTCATTATTTTCAAATTTCAGCGATTCATATTAACTTGAATTTCATAATTTTAGAATTTCATATTTCGAAATTGCATTACAAAAACAGTTTTGATTGTTCGGCAGTATCGATAGATTCATCACCCTCAGAAGCAGTCTCTGTAATCTCTAACGTCACTGTCAGAGTCCATGTGGTTAATGATTCGTTCCATTTCAACAGCGATGTCGCTTTTACAATTGCCCTGTTCAGGCCCCCGCCCATTTGGGCTTGAAGATGGGCTGCACGATGCTTCCACGCAGAGCTGAAACCAACCAAAGAAACACAAACATGAAACAACAGACTCCAATGGAAACACCAACAGCGGAAAGCCAAAAGGACAGTTACTTTCCCACAAAATCGCCAATAGGCTATCCAAATATAAAATAATATAAGTGACACAAACACCCAAAGACAAAGCATATCAAAAATAAACCGCGACAGAAGAACCGCCTTGGAACGGTCAGCGGAAACGAATTCCACTGGGGGGCTTAAATCGATTTTACGTGGCCACAATCCTCGCCCTTACTTCCGTCGCGATTAAGACAAATAATTTGTTCAGTCCGCATGAAGGCCTCCTAAGCCTGCCCCGGCAAAGCGCTGCGAGTCGGCCCGTCCATGCTTATAAACCCTATTGGTTTCATTGGGTGACAGGGTTTGGGATGTCATTTCATCTCAATGTCAGGTAAAAGTCCCACAAAATTGGAAGAAACGTCTCCAAAATGACCAGTACAGCGTTGACGGGGACGTTAAACCTCAAATCAAACAAAACAATAGTCCTGTTCAGCCTTTTCGACATGTGTTAAGCAAGCAGACCATTCTTTTCAACAATGCTTCCAATGCCTTCTTCGATCAGAGCCTATCTACCACGCGAAGCTGAAAACTTCATTGGCCAACATAGCCTTTCAAATTTCCCCATATCATCTTTTTGGCAATCAGATCAGTATGGTATGGTGAAAGCCGCAGAATTGTATGCCCGTGTCTCTTCAAAAGCTGGACAACTCGATAAGGAGGAGCTGGTTTATTTCGTTTGCACAGTTCCAAAAGCTCAGGCTTGAACATTTCTTGCCACAGGCTGCATAAAACTGTGTATTAAAGGAAAAAAAGAACGAAAAATAAAAATGTTATTCAAAATTTGAGACTCGAACCTACGACCTTCGGATAATTAGGTCGTTAAAGTTTATGCATCTAACCAATACCGCCACATCATATTCCTGCAACGATGTCATATCAGAATAATATACAGCAAAGATGTTGCGAATTAACCGAGGGAAAAATTGGTAACCCCTACATAACGGTTTCCGATGGAATAGTCCGTATGACGCAGTGTTCAGTAAACAGTCATCGATCTATACCTATGTATAGTTCGCCAACAAATAGCTGGCAGTGACGTAGCTGACTATTTGAGCTATTTTACCGTTAGCCCCATAAGCTTTGCATTGTTCAGAACAAAAAACAAGTCGTGACGTCACTGTTAACTGTTCTTCGACGGACAGTACGTACATGGCGGCTTGAAGCTATTGTCAAATGGACCGAAAAGCCGTGCTAAAACAACAAAACCCATGTTCAAATCATGACATTCACGTGCTGTCTGATCATGGATTTTGAGCTTTTGATATGACAAAATTGCAGGGGACAACAGTGTAAACAACATCCTGAACTAGCCGCCATGTTAGTTTGCCGGTCACAGAGTTTATATGGAGTTTATATGGAGCCTTTGGGTGTTTTCGTAAAGTTATGCAAGAACAACGAACATCAATGGTTATTTCATTGAATTAAAATTAACTGGGTCCCTTGGAAAAATCTGCACATTTGGCCTAGCGGCCTCATGTTCAAACAGCTTCCTCGGGATTCGGCAAATGATAATGCATAAAAAAACCATGTTTGATCCCTATATTATAGGAGTACCCTGTGTCGTCGAAGGAGCTGATGATGTTTGCCAAGTTGATGATACCGACGATGGCGTCATATCCTGAAATGTGGTTGTCTGTTCAGTTGACGTTGAGGACGTCGCCTGTGATGTGGTAGACTCAGAGGACAGGTATTCAATTGTTGATTCCGTCGTGTATGTTGTTGGTAAGGATGACGGGGTTGTTGCTTCTGACGTTATAATGGATGTTCTTTCTGTAGCTGTTATTGCTGCAGAAAAAGTTACATAGAGGATCTTACATGTGTGTCCATGCATTATTGAATTCATCAAACGATTTGAGGGAGAGGGATAAAATGCCAGGCTTCGCCGTGCATTTTTTTCCGTTTTCCTCAACGAGTTTAACTTGAACACAAATGCAAAATTCTATTTACCATATGACATTTATGTTGTTGTTGTTGATGATCTTTGCTCAATATATTGCTGCTTATAGCCTCCTTGTGCTTTACTTTACATCTGTGCTAAAACATTTAAAGCGCATTTCATTCAAGATTGTTTTACAAAATTGCCAGTCACCCGCCATTAGCAAACGCGCCGTCGTTAAAGGCGTAGTACTTGTAACGTAACAGCGCGTGTCTAACTGATTTGCATATTTAATACACTGGTGGATTACCGAATTTATTACATGACGTTATTACATGCTCAGACGCGACATCATATGATAAAATGAGATTCGGAAGAAATATAGAATTTAATATGTTTGAAGCAATCAAGGGCAGATGTAATTAAAGCTAAGTGGGTCAGACCCCGAGAATGTAAAACGTTTTTCATGCTCAACTCAACAGAATATGGTTTATTTTCCTCATAAAGATTATTCGCAATTGTTAACATTTGAATTACTGCGAACAAGAAATATGCTATTTTCTGCTTATTTGAGCACGAAATAAGCTATGATAAGTGGGTACTTTAATATTTTTTAGAAATGCGAATATCATTCCCAGTCGACTAGATACGAAACAAAAAAAAAAAAAAAAACATTTTGTAACCCACTTTTGTCGGTAGCAATATTGTAAAATTACGACATTACTGAACAACACCCGTGCGACACAGTGCGTTCTTTTATATATTCAAAATGGCTAAAAATAATGTATATCCTCATAAAATAGAAGAAAAGGCAATGATCAGGAATCGACAGCTCCCAGCAGAGACACCAAAGGGAAAGAAGCACAAACATGGAACAGCTAGACCCCAATGGAAACATCAATAGCGGAAAGCCAAAAGGACAGTTACTTTCCCACAAAATGGCCAATTGGTTATCAAAATCAAAATAATAGAAGCGACACACACACTCAAAGACAAACCATAACAAAAAAAACTGCGACAGAAGAACCGCGTTGGAACGGTCAGTGAAACGAATAAAGTGTCCCAATAATATATAAGGACTAAGTAATTCGTTAGCAATATTTTCTAATTCTTGTTTAGAAAAATTATAGTGTGGTGGAAGGTAGACAAAACAAATTGTTTTGGATTTAGATAAAGTGACATTTACAGCAACAGCTTGTAAATTACTATTTAAATCTATTTTCCTATGAAGGACGTTGGATTTCACCAGGATTTATGTACGCCTCCTGATGCGTTCTGATTATCAGTTGTGATATTGTAATTTTTGAAACTAAAGGTTTTTGGAGACAAATGAAATTGGAGAAAAAGTGTAGTTAAAATTAATCTTTTCATAAATAGATTTGTCTGTTCTTTTTTCTACAGGGCCTCATTCTTTAAAGAAAGAATTTGCTCCTAAGAAACGAATATTTCCTTTCAGAATGAACCCCTTTTTGAGAGAGTTTCCGTTTTCAAGGAAAGTGAACGGAAAATCCTAAATGTTGTCACCCTTAAAAACATGGTTGAAATTATGCTAAGCATTTCCTTATCTCTTAAGAGGAATGAATTAATTTGATATATGTCCGCCACTTTCACCAAGGGAGACAATGTTTTGGGCTTTTTTTTTGCTTTCCTATGAACAAACGAGCAAAATATTTAAAATGATTACAGCCAAAGAAGGTGTATCCATTAAACACAAAAACTCCTTCTATTTTTAACAAACATCTGGAAAAAGAATTCCTGCGTATGTATACTCTTGTAAACCTCACTGTTAACTACATTACGAAAACACGCCTATACTAATACATTGAAAATTTTACCATTGAAAAATTAAAAGTTTTAGATGAAAAACTGATATTTTTCTTATTTCTGCTCAAAACATAGATTGTGGACACTCGTTAGAACCGCCACGACGAGGCGGTTCTAACGTGTACCCACAATCTATGTTTTCGAGCAAAAATAAGAAAAATGATGTATACCCCGGTAAACCCCAGTTTTACTATATAAACGTAGGGTTTAAGTGGGTCAAATTTATAAAGGCGTTTTTTCGAGATGATATCAAAGGGTATTTTCGCTGTGGTTTAATTTGTTTTATCTTTCTCATAATAGTATCATTGCAACACTTTTGTGTGTCAAAATTATTTAGTTCAGTATACGTAACTGAGATTGCTATTTAGTTCAGTATAGGTAACTGTGTTTGCTACTTGTTTGGGAAAGAGCTGCTAACTCGGCTTGTCACGCCACTACAGCTGATGTTAAAGGAATATGTGGCGGCCGTAAAAGTCTACCTACACTTCATCATAGTGTAGTTTATATTTTCTTGTCCTTTGGGATCATTGATTGCATTGTGAAATTTTGAAAATATTTGAGGGTCAAAGAAGAGGTCTTATTGGTCGAAACTTGATAGTCGGGCCCAGAATGAATATACACTCCATACTTTTCAGTTATGTGGGGAACTCCTTGCTTCCCTCTTTAATTGCACGCCGGTGGGTCAGGCCTCAGGTTCTATGACGGTTCCGACGTAAAAGGCTTATTGAGAATTAGTGAGATCTTATTCAAGGTAATGTTGGTTGGTGCCTGATGCTCTGTCTCTGGTCTGGCCCATCGGAGTCTAACTGTTGGTTTTCTTTTGCTCCAGCATTTCAGCGGTTTCTTGCTGTCGAGTCCTCGCCGTTGTTTCATCTCTGTGGTTGTTTGATTATTTGTGTTCACGTTGATGTTGCACTGATGAGTTACGATGCCTGCATGCGGACTGAACAAATTATTTTGTCTAAATCGCGACGGAAGTAAGGGCGAGGATTGTGGCCACGTAAAATCGATTTAAGCCCCCCAGTGGAATTCGTTTCTGCTGACCGCTCCAAGGCGGTTCTTCTGTCGCGGTTTATTTTTGTTATGGTTTGTCTTTGGGTGTTTGTGTCGCTTGTGTTATTTTATTTTGGATAGCATATTGGCCATTTTGTGGGAAAGTAACTGTCCTCTTGGCTTTCCGCTGTTGGTGTTTCCATTAGGGTCTGTTGTTTCATGTTTGTGTGTCGTTCCCTTTGGTGTCTCTGATGGGAGCTGTGGGTTGATTGTATCGATTCCTGATCATTGCCTCCACTTGTATTTTCCAAAGGATAACCATTTTCTAGCACATATTTAAATTGACTACAGCTGATGTTAAGGGAATATGTGGTGGCCGTAAAAGTTTTCCTGTACTTCATCATAGTGTAGTTTTTTTCATTTTCTTGTCCTTTGGGATCTTGATTGCATTGTGGAATTTTGAAAATATTTGAGGGCCACTGATAAGGCCTCATTGGCCGATACTTGCTAGTCTGGCCTAGAAAGAATGTACACGCCATACGTTTCAGTTCTGTGGTGAATTCCTTGCTTCCAAAGTATAACCTTTTTCTAGAACATATTTGTCGCCTGTGATTTTGTTGTTTGTAATGATGCATCTGTCCGTCTATCTTTAGGCTTTGGGTTCTGATTGGATCAGTTACTGAAGTATCTTTACTCATTTAATTTACAAAATAGAAGTGAAGGCAATGATCAGGAATCGATACAATTAACCAAAGACTCCCATCAGAGACACTAAAGGGAAAGAAGCATAAACCCTAATGAAAACACCAATAGCGGACAGCCAAATAGACAGTTTCTTTCCCACAAAATGGCCAATTGGTTATCCAAAACAAAACAATATAAGCGATACACACACTCAAAGACAAACCATAACAAAAATAAACCGCGACAGAAGGACCGCCTTTGAACGGTCAGCGAAACGAACTCCACTACTGGGGGCTTAAATCGATTTTACTTGGCCACAATCCTCGCCCTTATTTCCGTCGCGATTTATACAAATAATTTGGTCAGTCCGCATGAAGGCCTCCAAACTCATCACCACAGAAAGATATACAGCCAGTATTTATTATATGGACTGAAAGCATAGATTAAAGCTGTTTCCCTCCGTTCTAATTACCTTGGAAGATTTGAACTTCGCACAGTGTTATTATATTACTAGAGGGTCTCCTAATCACCACTGATGTTATAACCATTGTCGGCGCTAATTCTATACTGAATTCGCCATCATCGTAGGGAATGTCTGTGTTATTGTATATAGTTACTTCCGTACCATTCGGTTCGTCGACTCTGTAAACTATGAAGCCAGATAACTGTACGCTTCCACCTGAAAAACAAACAAGTTGTATCACCAGAAAAATATTACAATAATTAGGAGAGACACAATTCATAAATAAAGAACAGTCACAATAAACTACAATCTACCGACACAACCGAGACAATTACGAAAACAAGCCTATTCCATTGTAACGTTTACCGCCGAAAAAATGAAAGTTTTAATTTAAGATGAAACATCTTGATATTTGTCTTATTTCTGCTCAAAATGTAGACTGTGTGTATACGTTAGAACCGCCTCATCGAGGGCGGTTCTTACGAGTACCCACAATCTATATTTTAGAGCAGAAAATAAAGTTTACCCCAGTAAACGCCAGTTTTACTTTATAAAAATGGGGTTCAATGAGGTCAGAATTATATGGGTGCGTTTTCGTGATGGGAAGAGCAAACTGCGCAGGAAAAGTAGTAAATACAGAGCAAGGCCACCTCAAGCCATCAAATACAGTGACAGTTCGATTATACAAACACTGATGGTTCGTTTATTTCAGTTTTCTGGCGTTCTCCAAGACCGGATAGACCTGGTGGTACACTGTAGGATAAACCCCCCAGGAGTTCGATCTATCCCAATCTCGAACAAATTTTTATGGCCCAAAGATATTCGATTTATTGAAATTAGACTTTGCTGCATTTGTGCACAGAAACACAGACAGAAACGTAAACCGATCTTCCAATCTCTCTTCTCGACAAAGATGGTAGCAATGATAAAGGAACAAAATAAAACAACAAATGATCAAACAAAAAGCAAAATAAGTTCCATTATTAGCGGTAACTACATGTATGTACAAAGCAAAAAAAAAGTAACCAGGAAAGAGCCACAATCACAATACGTAGCCCCCACCCCACCTCCCCTCCCCAAACACACACTTGACAGCTCGATGAAGAGAATAAACACACAGGGAAAGAGCATAACAACCAGGGCTTAACTAGTGGAATATTGTCCACTCTTCAAACTGTGTGATTCATTACGATAACACCCGTGCAACATAGTGCATTTTTATCACATCTGGAAAATGGCTAATTTTCTGATGAATACCCGTGATATTTTTCTCATTTATACTGCAAACATAGGATGTAAGTGCTCGTTAGAACTGCCTGATGAATACCCAAGGTTGTGAGTGTTCGATAGAACCGCCTCATTGAAAATTGAAAATAGTCCCCCCACAATATCACAAGCGAAAAGAGTCGAAACACACACATGCAGTTACAACAGTAAACAAACTAGACAGTTGGAGGTCTTGCCCAAACAGGTAGTGACTCAGATAATCCGAACGTAATTAATAAGGAACAGCATACCTAATGGGGAAAAGAATCAGAACCACCAACATAGCAGCCATTTAACAGGCAGGAACCACTGCAAAAGTACCGACTTGGAACGGTCGGTAAAAATTACTGGTGGGTTTAAATATACTTTACGGGACCCCAACCCTAACCGTCACTTTCACCGGGTGTTCAAACATAAAAAACAATGCACATACAGTACAAAATGCAGAACTGTTTCGTTGAAATACAACAAGGCAACAATGAAAGAATAACACCAGAACAATATTGTTCAAATAAAGGTAAACGAATGATTAATACTAAAACCACACTTGATTCAAAGATCAAAATCAATGCTTTGGATTACAATGTAAATATAAACAAACACGTTTATACCTGTGTCATTTCTTCCGAGTATAACAATTCTGTCAACCAAAAACTGTTTTCCCAAGTCAGCTCTCCAGTAGTTGCTGTTCCCCGGCCCCATGGTCGAGCTGCAACACTCCTGATTTTCAGGGTCGTCACGTAACAGACAATCGTCGACGGCTTTATCCGCAGTCCAGTTGAATCCACTCCATAATAGATCACGATATTGACTAGCTGACTTATTCACAGCGATATTGCCACCTTAGAAACAGAATTAAGGCCATAATACTTGTCTCTTGATATTATGAGCACAAAAAAAAGTATTTGACTTTATATCAAATCTTGCAGCCTCTAAATTATACATGGGCAGAACCGATATGTTCTATGGTCACCACATGGCACCAGCTGCAGTGAAAAGGCTATTTCTGTTGCCTACGGTTCCAATAACAAATTGCAGACTGAGAAAAGGAGTCTACGTTTTGTTGAGAAAATTTATATATTTATCTTTGATAAAGCATGCACCTTTGTACGTAGCTGTTTTGTACATGGGCAGTTTGTTCACTACCAGATTGTTCTTTTCTGATCTGCTTTTAAACAGTCAAAAATAAAAGAAAATGAGACTGTTAAAACATAAGTGTCAAATCTAAAAAAAATGTAGTTGTTGTGAAAATGTAAACACAATAGTGTATCAAGGAGAATAACTGCCGTAAACACATTTAACCCTCTAGTGCCCAAACCCCTTTCTAGTGTGGAAAAAAATCACAAACTGAAATATGTGATTCCTGTCAAGTAGTTAATCATAAAAACCAAGGACGTTTCAGGGATTTATGTCCCGGATGTGATTTTATGGCATGTATCATATATGATACATCGAGCATTATGTTTTCATGTATCATATATGGTACGTTTACTGTATGTTGTTTTCCTTAACTAAATTAAGGTATAGGATGAATACAATTGGTACAATTTAATTCAAACATTAATTATAAACAATTTTAACACCGTATTATGTATTAGGGGAACAAGGAAAATAATAAAATGCTGAAAGCTTAGCATGGAATTTCATAAATTGTGCGGGTGCAAAGTATTTCCTGCAATAGTCTATAGGCATCCAGCAGAGACTCAAATCAGCCAAGGCCTTCTCAACCTTGTGTACAGTTGTACCAAGTACCATCAGTATATCTCAAAGTATATTTGAGTTATGGCCATTACAAGAGTATGTTGTCAGGGGAGATAATCCTGAAACCAGAGCAACAAGGGCTGTGGTTCTTGTGCATGCCTGCTTAACTTAATGTGTACAATTGTACTGAATGCCATCAATATGCATCAAAGGGTATTTGGTGATATGGTGATCTCAAGGTAGTCATACTATTATATTGTATGGGGAAATAACTCGAATAATCTGGCATCGAGAGTTCTGGTTCTTACGCATGACACACCTTCTCAACCTTGTATACAATTATGCTAAGTACGATCAATATATCACACAGGGTATTGAAGACTTGGCCATCACAAGTAAGGGCGAGGATTGTGGCCACGTAAAATCGATTTAAGCCCCCCAGTGGAAATCTTCCACTGACCGTTCCAAGGCGGCTCTTCTGTGGCGATTTATTTATGTTGTTGTTTGTTACTTACTGTGTGTATCGCTTGTGTCTTTTAATTTTGGATGGCCATATGGCCATTTTGTGGGAAAGTAACTGTCCATATGGCCTTCCTTTGTTTAGGTTTCCATTATGGTCTGGTCGCTTAATGTTTGTATTTCTTTCCCTTTGGTGTCTTTTATGGATGGAGTAAGTTAATTGTATCAATTCCTGATCTTTGTTTTACTTCTACTTTATTGTCAGGGGAGATAACTAAAAAACCAGGGTCACAAGGGTTGTGGTTCTTGTGCATGATACACCTGCTCAACCTTATGAACAATGTACTGAGTACCATTTATATGCCCCCAAAGGGTATTGGAGATATGGCAATCACAATGTCACCATACTATGATATTTGAAGGGGATATAACTCAAGTACCATTATCCATGGCACCCAGAGTTGTGGTTCTTGCACATGACACAACTTCTCAAACTTGTGCACAATTATGTTCCATCATATCTCAAAGGGTATTGGAGAAAAGTCAACCACAAGGTTTTGTCTACAGACAGGCAGACATACGTACGGACATAAGGACGGATGGGTACCAGGCTGATTGCTATATCCCCCGAACCGAATTAGTCAGGGATAAAAATGATGTATATGCCGGTAAACCCCAGTTTTACTACATCAAAGTGGGGTTAAAGGGGTCAAGATTATTTAGGTGTGTTTTCATGATGAATTCTCAATGTATCATATATGATACACAAAACAAAGGGGAGCATGTGCATGTTAAACTGCAAGTATTGAAATATATTGTAGGAGGTGTCTTAATTTCATATCAATAATATTAGATAAAATAAGAGATGTTGATGTAGTATAAACAATTCACATTTTCTTTATAAATTTTAATTCTCATGTATTATATATGATACAGTAGATTCAATGCCCGATGTGTCATATATGATACATGGAAACTTACAAATGCAGAGTACACTATTCAAGATAATTTCACTGTTTAGACATCTATTTATATTTTTCAAGCTTCAATTTATATTACCAAATGTAATTTGCATATTATACACACAAGTTCATGCAGATTCCACCCCTCTGTAGCAGGAACCTAGTGAAACATGGACGCCGCCATATTGGAAAGAAAATTAATGTCACATAATGTAAAGCTAGGATAAGAATATGAACCTTTTTGGCCGTTGGAGAAAATGGGTTTCAGTTCAAATCTAGAACGTTT
Organism: Lucinisca nassula; assembly: GCA_963580285.1. Classification (NCBI taxonomy): domain Eukaryota; kingdom Metazoa; phylum Mollusca; class Bivalvia; order Lucinida; family Lucinidae; genus Lucinisca; species Lucinisca nassula. The sequence goes on from OY757019.1 coordinate 104,707,476, forward strand.
GACGTGCCATTACCGCGTCTGAAAAATAATGTTTTATGTCCTGCCATAGCTGTTTGCAACTACTTGCAGAGGTCAATGGGTGCCAGTTTAGATGGCCCCGCCTTCACCTTTCTATCAGGCAATCAAGTTAAAGTCCTCTCTCCTGATAAATTTATCAAACGCATTCGTGAATGCTTGAGCTCAGTGGAGGGCGGACCTAATGAGATTGCCTGTCATTCATTTAGACGTGGATCTGCAAGTTTTTGCAATGCGATTGGCGTTTCTAGTGATTCCATAAAATTAATGGGCGATTGGAAATCATCTTGCTACTCTGTGTATATTGACAACAATGTAAAAACACGCGTGGACATAGTTCGCCGTATGCAGGAAAATGTATGTTAAACTCTACACTACTTCCTACCTTTGGGTCATTGGACGGTTAATTTTCCACTTACAATTATTTACACTGCTCTTACAAACTTATGAAAGGAGAATGACTTTAGTGGTTTACATATCACTTTATATTTGTCTATGTTTATGCAAGCATATTCTTATACTTATCGGTCAATTTATATGTGTTTAGGTTTATGCAATTATTACATATTGCGCAGTATATGTTTGTGCTTTTGTGGCAGGTTCATGAGCGGGTGAATGACGCGCAGTATGACTATAAATCACTGACTTTGATATATGCTTTTTCAATTATATGTATACATGTATTTCTTTGTTTGTGAGCGCGCTAGTCTTTCTAGTAATGGAGTCGTTTAATTAGTTAGTAATAAAGCTCCCAGTTTCCCCCTATCCTGTCTTGGTGTTTTGTTTAAGTGGAATGAAGGTCCTTAATTGAGTTTAGACAAACCACCATGCAGCACTTAAAGTCAGGTATAGTTGACCTTTCGCGGGGGTTTCTGAGAGCCTATCTCATATGTCTTTGTCGGTTTGGTGCGCGCCAAAGCAGCAGCTTTTTCCTTACGGATTTAAATTCCCACCCAAAATTGTTACCCTCCCTATTTTATTTTTTTTATCATAATATGTGCACATGGTGAGAGTGTGAGGACGGTTAATTTTCCACTTACAATTATTTACACTGCTCTTACAAACTTATGCAAGGAGTATGACTTTAGTGGTTTAAATATCACTTTATATTTGTCTATGTTTATGCAATCTGTTTAGGTTTATGCAGTTATTACATATTGCGCAGTATATGTTTGTGCTTTTGTGACAGGTTCATGAGCGGCTGAATGACGCGCAATATGACTATAAATCACTGACTTTGATATATGCTTTCTTCAATTGTATGTATACATGTATTTCTTTGTTTGTGAGCGCGCTAGTCTTTTTGGTATTGGAGTCGTTTAATTAGTTAGTAATAAAGCTCCCAGTTTCCCCCTATCCTGTCTTGGTGTTTTGTTTAATCGACGTTTTACTAATCAGTTTCTTTTACAATTAAGTTGTGATCCAGAAAGATATACAAAAGGATGGCAAATTTCAGTTTTTTCGGGGGTACCGCTCAAAGAAACTGCCGAGGTTAAGGATACAGTCTGATTCGCAGCACTTTGTCTGGACAGGCTTAGATCTTCCTAGGCGGTTCAGCAATACTTCAAAATTCGGTCGGTTTCAGCTCATGCAGTCCAATATATTGCCCCAAGATCTGATCGGCCCCCGTCCATCGGGGATTGAAGAAATAGATTGGGCTGCATGATGCTTCCACGCAGAGCTGATACCGGCCGCACATGTGTAGTGTTAAATAGTCTAGAAGTTCTAAGCCTGCCCAGGAAAAGTGGCTCGAGTCGGACCGTTCATGCATTTCAACCATTTAGTTTCATTGGGCTACAGGGCTGGAGAAGGAGTTTTATCTGCTCGTTTTATCTCATTACTGAGTAAAAGTCCCACAAAATTGGAAGCAATGTCTCAAAAAAGACTCATACAGTGTTAACAGGGACGTTAACAACAAATTAAATACATAACCAAGGCCCTATAGAAGGCTTGATGATTTAGAAAAAATATATTTATATGCCCGTTTGAAAAAAAACAACAACAACAACAAAAAAAAAACGGTCGTATTAAGTTATGGGGTTTGTGTCCGTCCGTCCGTTCGTAATTTTTTTTTCGTTTCCGTGTAACTCCTACTATACAGTTTTCATCCGATCAAGCCTAAAATGTGTATGTAGTAAGGCTAAGATATGAAGATGTGCCTTAAGTTTCGAGAATTACTGTCCACCAAATATTAACAGAGTGACCCTTTGAAAAATTTGGTTTACATTTTCGTTTGGTTAAGTTTTGTGCTATAAACCATAGCATTGTGTAAACCATATGTGAGTTACATTTAGTTTATACTTGGCATGGCGTTAAACAATTTACCACAGAATACTCATCACTACCTACCCCTTCTGATACCAAGGTCACAGACTTCGAAATTTTATTTACACGTTTTGCATTAAAGTTTATTATTTTTATCCAAAAAATACATAAAGTGGGATAATGATATCAGCTGGCTCAAATCAGAATGTAGACTGACAAGACCAAACCTATTGGATGCTTTTTGAAAGCAGCCAACTTGTTTTTTAATATTTCCAAACTAAATTAATAACCAAAAACAAAGGAAAGTAAGTCAAAATGCATACATTATGTCAAGTAATAGCTTTGAAAAAAAAACATGTATCATATACGATACACCGGGCATTAGAGAGTTAAGTGGTTATGCAACTGGCAATTAAACTGTGCATTTCTAAATCGAAAATAGTTCATCACGAAAAAGAGCCTATATATATTTTATCCCCTTAAACCCCACTTTTATATAGTAAAACTGGGGTTTACAGGGGTATACATTATTTTTCTTAGTTCTGCTCAAAAACATAGATTGTGGGTACTAACGAGTATCCACAATCTATGTTTTGAGCAGAAATAAGAAAACAATCGAAATGTTTAATCTGAAAATTTTCATTTTTCGATGGTACATTTTACAATGTATTTGTATAGGTTCGTTTTCGTAATGCTCTCAGCTGCAGTAAACTTTTAGAATTGACTTGTTTTAAATTAACTCTTTACTGAAAGCTGATGAAGCTGGCGAGGAAGTGGACATAGAAAAGCAAAACATCTATCACGAAAACATGCCTACTGAATTGTTAGCGCCCCCCTCCCCACCTCCAACGCCACTTTTATATAGTAAAACTGGGATTTACAGGGGTAAACTCATCTTTTCTTATTTCAGCTCTGATAAAGTAGAAGTAAAACAAAGATCAGGAATTGATACAATTAACTTACTCCACCCATAAAAGACACCAAAGGGAAAGAAATACAAACATTAAGCGACCAGACCATAATGGAAACCTAAACAAAGGAAGGCCATAAGGACAGTTACTTTCCCACAAAATGGCCATATGGCCATCCAAAACCAAAAGACACAAGTGCTACACACAGTAGGCAACAAACAACAACACAAATAAATCGCCACAGAAGAGCCGCCTTGGAACGGTCAGTGGAAGATTTCCACTGGGGGGCTTAAATCGATTTTACGTGGCCACAATCCTCGCCCTTACTTCCATCGCGATTTAGACAAATAATTTGTTCAGTCCGCATGAAGGCCTCCTAACTCATCAGTGCAACATCTCCGTGAACACAAAAATCAAACAACCACAGAGGTGAGACAACGGTGAGGACTCGACAGCAAGAAACCACTGAAATGCTGGAGCAAAAGAAAACCAACAGTTAGACTCCGATGAGCCCGACCAGAGACAGAGCATCAGGCACCAACCGACATTATCTCTCTAATTTTCAATAAGCCTTTACGTTGGAGCCGTCATAGAATCTGAGGCCTGACCCACCGGCGTGCAATTAAAGAGGGAAGCAAAGTTGCCAACCGTGATTGGGTTGACTACCATGCATGCAGTCTGTCGTATAATATCCATGTTGTACCCAATCTTTTTATATCGAAGAATGATTTTACGAAATTGGGTGCTGAAGTCATTGCGGTTATATATTTTTCTGAATTTATATGCTAAGTCACCATAAAATTCGGGTTCCGATAGACCTTGTTGCAGAAGAGATTTAAGTCCAATATTGAATTTTGAAATTACAATGTAAACTCGTTAGAGCTGCCTCGAGGTGGTTCTAGCGTGTACCATCAATCTATACTTTAAGCAGAAATAAGAAAAATATCACATTTTTTTTCATATGAAAATGTTCGTTTCTTCGGAGGAAAAAAATTACAATGTATTTGAATAGGCGTGTTTTCATAATGCAGCTCTTTCGTTCCCGACGGGCTGACTGCAATGCTATAAAGATAATAAGATAACGACAGTATACCAAACAGACTAAACATGAAACCATCCATGTACAAATGGGCCACATAGAATTCACAACACACATCACATTTAACCAGTTAACAATTCCGTGTGATGAACAACCAACCATACTTTTTATAGAGAAAAATGGGGTTTATAGGGATGTACGTTAGTTTCCTTATTTTTGTTCAAAAACAATATATTGTGGATACGAGGCGGTTTACAAAGATTGTGGGTAGTCGTTAGAAATGCCTCGCTCTATGTTTGAACTGGAAGTAAGTGAAATTTATCATATGACGTCGTTGATAAGCAGTGGACAACGTCGTGTAATAAACATCGTATGACCACACGTGTAATAACACTTTGGCGGGATTAAGTAACGTCATGACGACGTCCATGTCAACAATGCATTTTTCGTAGAAAAATTGTAAAATTACAAGGCGATAAAATTCAATTTAAAGAAGTCATATGATAAAGAGGATCTTACACTCGTGATCATTTCATATGATATTTTTGAAACTCGCCGAAGGCTCGTTTCAAAAATATCATATGAAATGACCACTCGTGTAAGATCCTCTTTATAAAAAATAAATCATCTGAAAAATGCTAGTTCTAAAGAAATGAAAAACGCCATTTTAGCACACGGGAATATTAAAGAAATGAAAATCACCGCCTTTTGATTGGTCGACGGGGCTTAAATCTATTTAGCAGGGCTTAAATCTTCACTCTGGGTTGAAACAGGTTTCAAGATATGTATAATGTTCAGCTCACAAAGAGCTTTCCAAACACAATCAGTAAAACAAGTAAACCAAAGTTAATCCTTTGATTAATAAAGGGGCTAGTGGAATATGCTCCAAATGCTATCAGCCAAAGTTAAAAAAAGATAAATAAACCTATAGAACCACAAAGGGTCGGACAAAGACAAAACATCTGCCAAGTTTAATCTTATTTACACAGAAACGCCACAGTGAAAGAAAGACAAACTGACCAACCAATGCGTCGTAATTAAGCTTTAGATTTCCTTGAAAACATAAATACAGTTCAAACTTGATGTCACGGACAGTAGACAAACGATGGTAAATCTGCAGCTGCGAAAAGTAATCAGGGAAGTTTAACCATATTTCAGTCTCCTCATTACGCAAACACGCCTATACAAATACATTGCCCCTTTTATCGCCGAAAATATGAAAATTTTAAGATGAAAAATTGTGATATTTTTCTTATTTCTGCTCAAAATATAGACTGTGGGCACTCGTTAGAACCGCCTCATCGAGGCGGTTCTAACGAGTACCCATAATCTATATTTTAGAGCAGAAAAAAATAAGGTATACCCCTGAAACCCCAGTTTTACTATATAAAAGTGGGGTTCAAGGGGGTCAAAATTATAAAGGCGTCTTTTCCTGATGTACTTCCGTAATTGTATGAAGAAACGTACACACTCGAAAAGGGAAAGAGACAAAATAAAGAGAAGGAACTAAAACGACCAAGTTATAGAATCCCGACTCTACTTCAGCTAACATGTGCGCTTTCCATTTAACTGACAAAATATCATAACCACAAGCCGCATTATATTTATTGTAGCTATTCAAAACGCTGGGCCTGAAAAGGGCGCCTTTATTTGATCTCAGACATTAGATTCAAATTTTAGAAAGCGTCTCTGATTCTGCAGTGAATGTGTGTATGTTGATCGCGTTCATTTGGTGTTTTCATAATTTCAACATAAATAAATGTTTGCTTGTTCAAACTCTGATAAAGGCGAAAGCCGAATGCTCTTAGATCCACAAAGCTTTGTACTGTTTCTGATTAGATTCAACCATATACTTATTTCAAATCATTAAAGAATCTAGGTATAGGACCCAGTGCTATCCAGTAGATTGTTGTTTGATGTTTCGCCTCATTCCCTTGTACATATTTTTGTTGTAGTATTCCTCTGATGTTTTGTCAACGAAACCGGTTGGCTATCTGGGAATTCTACTATTTATCATATGGCTTCGCGTCTGAGACGGTATTAACGCCATTTATTACATTTTCAGTAGTGATTTACTGAGATTTCTCAGTAAATTATTTAAGAAATGATTTTTTTGATTGTTTTTGCTGTTCATGAAAGTATGACCGCAGTGTGTCGCGTGCAAAGTACAGGAACCCAAAGGGGTTCAATTAAACTTTGCTAGTGACGCGATGTCGTTCATACTTTCATGAAAATCAGAAAAAAAATCGGTTTATTTTTTATATTTACATTGTTTGCCCCTCATCACTGGGCCAAACAAATGCTTATATGGCAACCTTTTAAAGCTGAAAAACATTAACCCGCTGTTTTTCTACAAAGAGAGGAACAGCGTTGACATCACCAATGGCCATAGAGAATCATGGTTTAGACTGGCGTCACTTGACGTCACAGAAAATCACATGGCTTGATGCGTCCATGGAAGTATGTATTGCATTTTTTTCTATAGCTTTACATTAGGCTTAACATAAATAGAGGTGTATTTTAACTTTTTGGTGGATACAAAAATATTTTTGCGTGTGTGCTGAAAACATCCAAATTTTACCAGTGCGAAACACGAGTGAAAATTCGGATTTTTTCAACACACGAGATGAAATACTTTCGGTATCAGCCAAAAAATAGTAAATTTTCTTTTTTATTTTATAATTTTATAAGGATATTTACGGTAATTGAGCAATCGTATCGTACGTCACAATTTTGACTTGGATATGATGTCGCAAGTTTCAGTTTCGAAACAATTAACAGATTGCCATTTTGAATGCAGCATTTTTACAGTTCAAAGAGTGCTTTTTAAGGTATTTTACAAAATTATTTCATCGATAACAAATGAATTTTGGCAAGAAAATGTAGTCCGGTCTGCAACTGTGAAAATAACAAGGTCATATTATTTTTCACAGGGTGAAATGTTCACTGTGTGAAAATATCATTTTCATTTGTTTCAGATATGCATTGATTTCACTGCAGAATACAAAATAAAATCTGATTATTCACCCAGTGAATTGTTTCATTTCGAACGTTTTGACGTCCGTTTTTTGCTAGGCGACGTTGCTAACGTCGTTTGTAACAATAATAACAATATTTGACGTTTGGCGGATTATATCATTATGAAAACACGCCTATACAAATACATTCTAAACTGTACCGCCGAAATAACGAAAATTTTAAGATAAAATTTTTTGATATTTTTCTTATTTCTGAAAAAATAAGGTATAAAAAATAGAAGTGGAAGCAATGATCAGGAATCGATACAATTAACCCACAGCCCCCACAAGAGACACCAAAGGGAAAGAAACACAAACATGAAACAACAGACCCTTATGAAAACATCAACAGCGGAATGCCAAAAGGACAGTTACTTTCCCTCAAAATGGCCAATAGGCTATCCAAAATAAACTAATATAAGCGACACAAACACCCAAAGACAAACAATAACAAAAATAAACCACGACAGAAGAACCGACTTGGAACGGTCAGCGGAAACGAATTCTACTCGGGGGTGGGGAGCTTAAATCGATTTTACGTGGCCACAATCTTCGCCCTTACTTCCGTCGCGATTAAGACAAATAATCTGTTCAGTCCGCATGAAGGCCTCCTAACTCATCAGTGCAACATCAACGGGAACACCCTGTAAACCCCGGTTTTACTATATAACAGTGGGTTTCAAGGGGATCAAAATAATAAAGGCGTGTTTTCGTGATGGGTAAAATCATGGAAATAATACTCCAAGTTTTATGTCCGTCTTTGGTTTTAAGGAAAGACCTGCAACACGAAGATAAAGTATGATTTTCTTGACAATACAGTTCTGTTTTCAAGAGGTTATTCCAACTGTATTTCAAGCACACGGTGATCTGTACATTGAAATGAAAACAAAATGGCGACTGATTTTCAAGCTAATCCACGCATCCTGAAACTCATGCCCTGACTTTTGTTTGTTTGTATTAATGTTTAACGGCCCAGTCAACACTATTTAGGTCATTGTTGAGCCGGTCAGTTTACCTTTACACACTTTACCTGGGCATGCTTATACGTAAGTGGTTAACCAGTACAATGCACATTCTTTCGCCAGAAACTGACAACTGCCCTTCTTGAATCAACGGAATGGAGAGAATGACCGTAGAAACGATTTCATGATCAATCTCCATGAAAGAATGTTGCCCACCCCGGCAGGTATCGAACCCGCGTCCTCAAGATCACCAGACGCGCATCGGACTGAGCTACCGAGGCAGGAACATCTATTTTGGTAGTTACTTAGAACTGCTGAATTTGAAAGTTCAAAGTAAAGCATCAACAAAAATATAAAAGACAGTTTATTTGGTTTTCTGATCGATTACGGAAAAACAATTATTCAACCGTGTTCTAAGGTTCCGTGTAAAAAAATCGTTCGCTATCGCTCACTCGTTTTTACTCGGAAGCCATAGAACACTTGTCCATTATTTCACCGCAACCGATAAAAAAAAACAACAACAAAAAAAAAAAAAAACAACAAGATGTGTATGTGAAACACTAACAAGTCCAGGGCAGGTCATTTTTTTCTTTGAAGTAGATCACCGGACAAGGTTAATGCCACAAGTCAAAATTGTTGAATGCATGGGAAGCCCTTGTCGCAAGGAACCTACATGCCAAATATAAAGGCTCTAGCTCAACGGTTAAAAAGTTATGTCCGATGTTATTTTTTCTTTAAAGTAGGCCACGGGTCAAGGTAAAGGTCACAGGTCACAATTTTGTTTAAGTGGAAAACCCTTTTTGCAAATGAACCTACATGCCAAATATGAAGGCTCTACCTCAAAAGGTTAGAAAGTGGAGGCCAATGTTATTTTTTTTTTGCTTTAAAGTAGGTCAAAGGTCAAGGTAAAGGACACAGGTAAAAACAATTTGTATGATTGAGAAGCCCTTGACATAAGGAACCTTCATGCCAAATATGAAGGTTCTATCTCAAACGGTTAGAAAGTTATGACCAATGTTATTTTTTCTTTAAAGTTGGTCACATGTCAAGGTAGGGTCCCAGATCAATTTTTTGTATGAGTGGGAAGCCCTTGCCAAAAGGAACCTACATGCCAATTATGAAGGCTCTACCTCAAACGGTTAGAAAGTCATGGTAAATGTTAATTTTTATTTCAAGTAGGACACAGTCAAAGGTCACAGGTCCAAACTTGTTGTATACGTGGGAAACACTTGTCACAAGGAATCTACATGCCATATATAAAGGCTCTGCCTTAAACGGTTAGAAAGTTATGACCAATGTTATTTTTTTTCTTAAAATGTAGGTCACGTTCGAAGTCAAGGTCACAGATCAATTTTTTGTATGAGTGGGAAGCCCTTGCCGTAAGGAACCTACATGCCAAATATGAAGGTTCTATCTCAAACAGTATAAAAGTTATGACCAATTTTAAAGTTGTCCTACCCACAAACAAACCAACAAACCAGCAAAAAAAAAAAAAACGGCAAAAACAAAATGTCCCCGCTATCGATACCGGGGACATAAAACAAATCAAGTCCTTGACAATCCACTAGGGTATAAGATATGCAAATTGGTAAGATACACCCGGAAACGTTATAGGTACGACTATTTTTATTCCTTTTCCTCAACTCATTTAATAAATGCAATGGTACATGAACACTCATGTATAATCCTCCTTCTACTGTATTGTCATCGTGATGTCCTGTCTCTTTTAGTTGCATATACGAGGGATGTTCAAAAAAATTGCTTATTTCTATCTGGAGACTTCAAAGTTCAAGTTAGTCAAAAGTGCTCATTTCGTGCCCTCGAAGTACTCCCCGTGGCTAAAAATGCAAAGTTTCAGCCGATGTATCCACTTCTTGAAGCGTCACGGTACAATGATTTGGGCACAGTAATAAGGTACGGATGAATGGCAGATCCAAGTGCTTGACGGGACTGGTATTTCCGCCCAGCAAGGAATGATTTCAATTTCGGAAACAAAGAAAAATTACATGGGGAATACGGGGGTGAGGCAACAGTTACTTTTACTTTTTTCAAAAATGCCGTTACCATTGCGGAGGTATGAGCGGGCATTGTCATGTAGATGACGGACAGTTTTAAAACCATTGGCCAGGCGTCGTTTCTGATAATACTTTTTCAGCTTCTTCAGTACTACGTCTTTGTAGTACTTTTCGGTGATGCCTTTGAACCAGCACTTTTATTGCAACTCCTTCATCAGAGAAGAACATTGCATACAAAACCTTCTTTGTACTCAAAGAACGTTTTGCAATTATTGCGCGTTTGCTGTGTTTAGTGGTGGCCCAGATCTTATTGCTAACCTTTCTGGCGGACCCAGGTTTCATCACCTGTTACGTCATTGGCAAACTATTTTTGTCATATTTTGGAAATATTTGTTGCAGCTTTTTTGCCACTTTAACCCGTTGCCTCTTTTGTTCATCAATCAACAGATGTGGTACCAATCTAGCAGAAATATTTCTGACTTTGTTTAGGTTTCCATTATGGTCTGGTCGCTTAATGTTTGTATTTATTTCCCTTTGGTGTCTTTGATGGGTGGAGTAAGTTAATTGTATCAATTCCTGATCTTTGTTTTACTTCTACTTTTCAAATGCTTCTTCAAAATAAGGTGAACCGTTGATATTGATATCCCTACCTTTCGTGCAATATCACGAACTGTAAATCTGGCATCTCCTTCAATGATTTTCTCTATTTTGGAAAAGATTTTTACGAGATGCAGATTTTTGCCTACCTGATTTGGATATCGAACTAGAGGACCATAAGCAATTCTTTTAGAACATCCCTCGAATTTGAAGAATTCAAAACATGTAATGTTTAACCTGATTTTACTCAAATATTAATTATTTTACTTGACCATTTGAACTGCACATAAACGATTGCCTTGTGGCGGTCAGTAAAAAAAAGAACTTGATGGCTTGGGATTCACCTCCGGAGTTGATCAAGTTCTTGCTGGTACAAATACCTATGAACTACAACCTTTGTATCAGAGAGGGCTGTGATTAATTAACTATCATTCAGGCACCAAGTTTGCTATATGTGTCAAAGAAGGCCAAGATAGGCTTCTTGATCATTGCCTTCACTTCTATTTTCCTGCACAATATTGGTTACCTCAACTTCACAAAAGGCCATACAAATGTTCGGTTTATTGCAAATTCAAGTTCTTGTACCACTACTGAACATTCTATATTCTTAACTTCATGTCTTACTGTCATCAAAAAGCGTATGAATAAATATTGCGACAAAGTCTATGTCAGATCAGAGAAATCTGTTTTGGTCTATTAAAACTCGAATGATGTTTTAAATAAACTAAACTCCAGATGTTTTCGTGCATTCGTATATCTACGTATGTTTTTCCACGTTTTGTACAACACTACCTCATAATTTTGTAAAAAAAACTTAATGATTTTATTGAATGGGCATACCATGGAAAAATTTCCTCCATCTTGAATGTAATATCAGAAATGCTTTTTCCACTTCCGGAGAACATAAAATCATACGTTATGGCCATGTCAAAAAGTGTACGAACCTTCACATTTCTGCTAAGATTTGGTACTAAGTTATTGAGACAAATTGATGGAATTCCGACGGTACGAATTGTGCACCCATTGTGGCTGATTTATCTTGTTCTGTTATAAAAGAGACTTCATGACGTCCCTCCCTGTTGAAAGGCAATCTGAAGTTAATGAAGCATTCAGCTCGACGTCTAAATATTTGTATATTTTATTTAATATTGACAATGCCTACTTCGATGAATTGACAGGTCAATTTTACTCTTCAGAAATTCAATGAAATAAAGCGAATTCTTCTGATACCGAAGGCCCGTTTTTTGGATTTATATTTATCTATTTTAAATTGTTTTATTTCACACAAAAAGTTATGATAAACGCGGTTATTTTGATTTAGAGGTAGTACTTTTTCTTTCTTTTGATGGTGATGTTCCTCGTGTGGCATCCTTCGGTGTGTGTATATCGGAATAAATTCGGTTTGCAGGAGTATCTAGTCAAGTAACTGACTTCAACACTCGTAATAAAGTATCAACTGCCTAGTTTCTTGGTCAAAGTTCTAGGTATCATAAACTTCGCAAAGCCTTCTCTAAGGTTTATATAAGTCATTTCGATTTAGTTTCAAAATTCAATGTTGGTCTTAGATCTCTTCTACAACCAGGCCTATCGGAGCCTGGAATTTATGGTGACTACTTGCAATGATTTCAGTACATAATTTCGTAAATTCTTTCTTCGACATTAAAAGATTGATTACAACATAAATGTTATACGACAGACTACATGCATGTAGTAAAGATAACCACGCTTGATAACTTTGCTCCCCTCTTTAATTGCACGCCGGCTGGTCGGGCCTTAGACTCCAGCCTATAGACTAACTTAAACGTTTTTAGTAATGCCGGTCGGTGCCTGATGTTGTCTTTGGTCGGGCCCATCGGAGTCTAACTGTTGGTTTTCGTTTGCTCTAGCATTTCAGTTATTTCACCCTGTTGCTTCATCTCTGTATTCAACTGATTTTTATGTTCCCGGAGATGCTACACCGTTGAGTTTGAAATCCTTTACACGGTCTGAATGAGTTATCTAAACCACTGCGGAACCAAGGGCGAGGAGTTTGGCCACGTAAAATTGACTGACAGCATCCAGTAAATATTTTTACTGGCCGTTCCTGCGTGGTTTGTTGCTGTTGTTTTAATTCGTCTTTGCATGCCTGTATTGCTATTATATTTTAATTTTGGATAGACGTTTAGCCAGTTTGTGGGAAAGTGACTGTCCCTAGGTCTTTCCGTTTGTGAGGTTTTCGTAGTGGTGAGAATATTTTGTGTTTATGTTTCTTTCCTTTTGGTGTCCTGGACTGGAGGTGTGAGGTAGTTGTATCAATTCCTGATCATTGTCTTGGCTTCTATTTTTAAGAATATTCCACAGTCGCCCCGGATGCATATGCATATTTAAATGGGACAGAAATAACCAACCAATCCGCAGCTGTAGCTCAACATTGATTAATACAAGTATCAAAGAAATGGCAAAAATGACAATCGTGAAATTTTGCTTGACGCCACACAAAGTCCCTACATATTTATTTTAAACTGGAAAGGAGAGTGTATATCAAGATAAGAAAATGAATGATTTAATTACCATTTGATGTAGCTGACGTTGTTGTCGGATCCGTAGATGTTTGTATCGTTGTTAATAATGGCGATGACACAGATGAAGTCGAGTCCTGAACGGTTGTTATGACGGCAGATGTTGATGGCGATGACACAGTTGAAGTCGAGCCCCGAACAGTTGTTAAGTTGACAGGTGTTAACGATGATGTCATACTTGTAGCCCAGTCCTGAACAGTTGTTAAATTGGCAAATATTGATGAGGATGACATTGTTGGAGTCGAGTCCTGAACTGTTGTTAAGTTGGCAGATGTTGATGGCGATGACATAGTTGGAGTCGAGTCCTGAACAGTTGTTAAATTGGCAGATGCTGATGGCGACGACATAGTTGGTGTCGAGTCCTGAACAGTTGTTGTCATTGTAAGAGTCGAGTCCTGAACAGTTGTTAAGTTGGCAGATGGTGTTGACGGCGACATAGTTGCAGCCGCGTCCTGAACAGTTGTTAAGTAGGAAGATGTTGCTGACGATGCAATAGCTGGAGTCGAACTATGGACAGTTGTTAAGTTAGCAGGTGCTGATGTTGTCTGAGATGTTAAAGGCTCTGAAGTATGAACTTCAGTTGAATTCACTGTCGGTATGGATGTCCAAGTAGTTGTTTCTGATGTAATAGTGGGTGTTTGTTCCGTTGTAGTTATTGCTGAAGACAATAATACTGCCTGTTACTACCTAAAGACGGAATAAGTGTCGAGGTAAGCGTGGGTAATCGGGCTTTGTTTGAAAAAAGGCATTGCTTCGCTTGGACATAATGCCATCACGGAAACACGCCTATATAATTTTGACCCCCCCCCCCCTGAATCCCACTTTTATATAGTAAAACTGGGGTTTACAGGGTACATCTTATTTTTCTTATTTCTGCTCTACAATATAGGTTGTGGGTACTCGTTAGAACCACCTCGATGAGGCGGTTCTAACGACTACCCGCAATCTATATTTTGAGCAGAAATAAGATATTTTATCACAATTTTTCTTCTGTAGTTGGTAACATTTGCAATGTAATTGTATAGGCGTGTTTTCGTAATGTAACCAAAATTTCAAAACACTTGTAGAAATGAGACGATCTGAAAGAACAGGCATAAATGTCTTAAAATTTTCTGTCTGCCTGAGCGTCTTGCTACGTAGAAAACAGACGATACATGTAAGTCATGCCTTACAAAACTTAAATAGCTCAAATATGTGAAGAGAATTACGTGCATGAAAAATGTTTGGAGTGTTTTTCCAGCGAAATGGTGTAAACTATATTATAGTCGATCATTCGCTATCAATATACCTAAACTCTTTTCTGTATTTTTCTGTCTTTTTTTTTTTTTTTTTTTTTTTTTCGTTTTCTGGACACTTGCCATTTAAGTATACTGTGTTCTTGACAGTAGATTACTCGTGGAAAGACACAATCGACGAACCAGTCATTTTAAGCACATAAAACACACACGCAAACACACACACACACACACACCAACACACACAGAGAGAGAGAGAAACACACACACACACACACACACACACACACACACACATTGATGTACTAACAACAAAACGCTAAATAAAACATCGTTAGACACCGCTCAAGGCTCAAGAGATGTCTAGTAGTAGGAGCTACTTGAAGACCTACACGCCGGAAATTTATGAACTTCAACACTTTATTTCATTTTAATTGTATCATATATATACAAAAACGAGTTGTTCCGCTCAAGAAGGCCAATATAGTACAATACAGAGTGAAACGACCTATTCTGTATAATTTTAGACAATCACGACACAAGGGTGTAATTCTATACTTTAGCTAGTATCAGGACAGCCTACGTAGCCTAGTGGGTCAGAGCGCTGACTCCTTATCGTAAGTTCTCTCACCGCTGTGGATCGATTCGCGCTATGTTCTGCAACACAAAGTCAGATGTTGTTTTTTTTCATGGGTAACTCCGGGTTTCGCCCATCTGTCATTAACGATCGACTCGAAATAAGTGTAATTATCTTGATGGAGACGTGAAACCCAAACCAAAAATGCTGGCATCAGAACAATAGCTAACATGAGTATACAGGTCACTGACACACAACAAGCGGAAGTGTGTCTTCAGACTTATGAGCTTGCGCAATCTTATCAAAATCGTCGATTTGAGCTGTAGGGGCGACCATTCACTCAGCGCTTCGTGTTATCAAGACAAGCTATATTTTGACTAAATAGATACGCAGGCTGATTTGCGCCTTGCCTAAACGCACGTGGGCACATTATGTTTAAACACAATGTAAGCCACGTCATACGAAAAATCCGTTTATGCCATTTGTGAACAAAAAGCTGTAGATCAACCTGAGCATCCACACAGGCTGATCAGCACCTTCGTGTTCACTGCTCTTATTTCTAGTTTGGTAAAAATCACGATTTTATCTTGTCTGTGTACCTTACATTACGGTTAAAGACCCTTGCGACATAGTGCATATTCCCGAAAAGGCCACTTTTCCGATGAACATTTGATAGTTTTCTTATTTATACGCCAAGCATAGGTTATGTGTGCTCGTTAGAACCGCCTCATTGTGGCGGTTCTAATGAGTAGGTTGTTATGTCTAGGAGCAGAAATAAGCAAAATAATGTATATCCCTGTAAACCCCAGTTTTCTCTATATGAAGTGGCGGTTAAGAGGGGTGTCCATTTCATGGACTTGTTTTCATGATGTACACCGGTCTGTGTCTTACTTGGTTGCAAACCCCCAAAGGCATGTTTTCTCATAGCGATGCTCATTATCAAATCGACCCAAATTAACTAATGTAAGAATCTGAATTAGTGCCGTTGTCCACGTGACTCACTGATTTTGGGAACAAAGGGTATGGATATTAAAAGAAGATAGTCGCGCTATTTATATCGGTGTTACATGAAGGTCACAGAGTTGCGTGTCGCTTGGCGCGTTTGGCATACACGGTAAACCCAGATCACATGCCGCAAAATGCTGCGTCTGCTCACCCAACTGCTCAGGAACTACTCTGTTAGCTTCAGGATATAAGTCTCAGGTGTCAATTCAATGTTATATTCAGTATTTGAAATAGATGACGGTATGTCAGATGACAGTATTCCTAGATAGAATGTTCAATCCAAACTATGTTAATGCTTAATAATTAAGCAACAACAATGGTTATCCTTTACAACCCTAAAGCCCGGTACATATACTAATGCAAACAAGTGTAGATTCTGATCTGATGGCTCTTAGCCATATTATTGTGAAATATATTGCTTACCATTCAGCTAGACGTCCGTTGTAGTAGAATGGGCGTGGCCGACTTCAGTAATGGAATAGTGCACTCGGTGGGAGGGTTTGAGGGTAAATAAATCAAAGCACGGACAGCACTGATTGGCCTTTTGTCTCTGAGTGCATGCAGGCTGGGAAAATGGACATAAACGGTTACTTGGGCTATTTCGGTATACCCTTAAGTTCTTTTTACATGGTGCATGCAAACAGTGAAGACTCTGATCATACGTCGCGTTCTGTGGCGTCTGATCTGGTTCTACGCTGTTTGCAAAACACGATTCAAGTCCATTTATTTATAGACCTTATACGTGTACGCAACACTCTAACCACAGAGTGGAACAAAAAACACGGCTATTTTTGGGTCGATTGTCAATCGACAAAAAGTAACTAAACAGAAAGCTCTTCAGTGCTTTTTCTGACCCTATTGAACTCACATTTCATATAGTTAACAGCCCCCGCCTATCGGGGCTTGAAGAAATAGATGTCTGCATGATACTTCCACACAGAACTGAAACCGACGGGCACACGAGTACTGGTAAACCGCTTAGAGGATCTAAGCCTGTCCTGCAAATCGGTGCTAGTCGGCCCGTCCATGCTTATAAACCCTATTGGTCCCTTTTGGTGGCAGGGCTTGAGAAGTCATTTCATCTCAATGTCGGGTAAAAGTCCTACAAAATTGGAAGCAACGTCTCCAAAATGACCTTTACAGTGTTGACGGGGACGTTAAACCCCAAATCAAACAAAATCAGTGCCAAAGTCCACTTTATATCTATATCGAAAATAGCCGCAGTAAAGTCAGAGTGTTGCGTAAGAGGGTTGGAATTATAGGTCTTGGAAGTATATGTTGAACTTGGTAAAAAGGACGCGGCGTCTGATTATGATCTACACTATTTGCTTAAAAACAGGAATTTTACCGTTGAATGAAAGATAACTCACAGTCCATGACTATTTCTATGACCTACACTCAGAGGCAATCCTCCCATCAGTACTCTCAGTGCTTTGATTTTGTCAGTTTTCTTTCGCTTACCTTGGAAGATCTGAACTTCACACAGTGTGAGTATACTGCTAGAGGGTCTCCTGATCACCACCGAGGTAACAAAAACAGCTGGAGATAGTTCTACAAAGAATACCCCGTCATCATAGGGAACACCGGTATTATCGTATACAAGAAGCTCTGTCCCGTTTATGTCTTCAATTCTGTATAGTTTGAAGTTGGATAACTGCACGCTTCCAGCTGAAATGCATTATAGTAACATAACTTGTGACGGTGTACTCTTCTATTGCTCCAAATTAGTCTTTTTTCTATGAAAATAAGTTAGAGTTTTCCTATAGCTGCTTTAGCCCATATACTAGTATACTAATGTACTCTTCCATTGCTATATGTTACACAAGTCCATTTGTCATATTAGGGATGTCAGGCCTATTTTCTCGTTTTTATTCCACTTTTGACGGAAAATTCTGTTAGCAAATGGTACAGGCCCTGATTAGACGCCGCGTTCTGTGGCGTCTGATCTTCGCCAGCACTGTTTGTTAAGGTACCTATTTAGGGGTTCCCCGCATGCAACGGTTTAAACATACGTTGCTGGTACGGGTTGGTAAAAACTATTGAAATAATGTATACCCTTCTAGGCCCCACTTTGATCCACACAATATGGACTTGTTGATCTGATGCACCCATGTAGCAATACAAAAAGGTGTCTATAATCAATTCTGAACGCCTCCACCCCACCCTTCTTCAAACGGTATTTTTCCATTTGCACGGTCCTCAGTAGCTAAATGGGCAAGAGCGCTGTCGGTCTCACCGTTGTGGTTTCGAGATTCGATAGAGACACTCGTGAGACGCCAAGTTCGACGGAAGGCCAGGTGGTTTTTCTCCGAATACTCCTGGTTTCGCCCATCTCTAATTAATGTTCGGATCGAAATTAGCGAAATAATCTTTAGAGCCACCCCCCCCCCCCCCACCAACTCCAAAAATAAATAAATAAATAAAAACACACTAAAACTTACCGGTATCATTCCGCCCATGGACCACTATTGAGTCTATCATATAGCGTTGTCCGAGATCAACACTCCAGTAACTATTCTGTCCGGAACCAGTGTTTGAGCTGCAACATCGACTTTCCTCCGGGAATTCGTTATCAACGCACCCATCAACCGCCTTGTCTGCAGTCCACCAGAAATCCGCCCACCAAACACTTTCAGACTGGTTCGCAGTTTTATTTAAAGCTACGTTTACTGCAATAAATGACTACGTTGCGCCATTAAAAGTGTCAAAAGGCTTTTAAAGGCGAGGGTGGGGGGGGGGGTGAGGATTGTGGCCACGTAAACTCGATTTAAGCCCATGTGAACCATGAGAGAATAAAACAAGTTTCAATGTACATCATGTCAGAGATATACACTCCAGCAGAACCAATTTACATGTATATATGGACAAAAGGGATAAACTAGAAAGAATAGATCACTCAGGAAAAGCCACAATCCAAAAAAGCAGCCGTCTCAAGTCACCTATAGAAAGTGACAGAGAGGCACACACACAAAAAATGAAACATGAACTAACGGCACAAAGCCAAATAACAAATACGACACTGCAAAAGAACGACCGCCTTTGGACGGCCAGCAATAAAACTGCTGGGTGGCTTCAACTCCGGAGTTTATGAAATTTCAACCCTCGCCCTCAGTTCCAGTACAGTATCAAACAAAATAACAATCATAACAAATTGATCCACATGGAGGCTTTCTAGCTAAACAGTGAGTAATGATAAAATACATGGTAAAATGGTTATGCATAGATTAACATCATCATGAATTAGGGTTGAGGACTCAACAACAATCCGACGTCTGAGCAGAGGAAAACCACAATTTAGGTCACGGAGGGTCGAACCCGGCTCCACCCTTCCCGAATTCAAAGGATTTAGGGTGGTACCGTCATCAAAGAGTTCGGAGTCCGGCTTACCGCCGTGTAACCAAAGAACGAAGCAAAGTTGTCCACTGTAATAGGATGGACAACCAAACACGCGGTCTGTCCCATAACATCCAATTCGTCTAGTACCAAGAATCTACATCACGTGAACAAGTCCGTGAAATAAACACCCCCTTACACCCCACTTTGTATATAGAAAACTGGGGTTTACGGGGGTAAACATTATTTTTCTTATTTCCACTCCAAGACATAGGTTGTGGGTACTCGTTAGAACCGCCTCAATGAGGCGGTTCTAACGAGCACCCATAACCTATGTTTGCAGTATAAATAAGAAAAATGTCACGGATTTTCATCAAAACGTAGCCATTTTTGGAGATGTGATAAAATGCACTATGGCGCACGGGTATGTTATCGTAATGATGATATGAAGCGCAAAATATAAGTAAAACTTCGGAAAGTGTCAGCTGACAAATTGCGTTCTTTGTGCAATGAATGATTCAATATTCTTGCAATCATACGTATATATTTCAGGCTATCCTTTGCTAGCCATTCGTTAACCCAACCAATGGAGACGACTAAATAAAACGCACGTGGTTTTTTCGATTCCATTTAAGGATATTTATAATGTAACACCCTACTTACAAAAAATATTTTTTGGGGGGATGGGCGGGAGTGCACGGCCCGTTCAATATTATTTAACTTATTTTGAGCTGACCGTTGGTCAGAGGTGGGCGAAATCCACTTAACTTTCCACTGCAGAACTTGGCGCCTCAAATGTGACCCGTGCAAGGCTCGAACCCAAGCGGTGAGATACTTAATGAGTTACGCATGGGCTTCCTACACTATATTGGTTACCTAAACGTCGTGAAAGACGATACAACGCACGGTTTATGGCAAATTTAAGTTCTTTTACCATTACTGAATTTTCTAAATTATTACTTTTATGTCTTACTGCCACGGAAACACATATGAACAGATATTGCGGCAACGTCTATGAAAGAACAGGGATAAATCTGTTTTGTCTATTAAAAATTCGAATGAAGTTTTAAATAAACTGAATATGGTCTATGAAAGGGTTATCCCTTGGAAGCGAGGAATACACCACAGAACTGAAGCGTATGGAGTGTACCAGTTTTTCCGGGCCAGACTAGTGACCCTCAAATACGTTGCAAATGCCAAAATGGAATCAATGATCACAAAGGACAAGAAAAGTTAAGTTACACTATGATGAAGAGCAGAGAAACCTTTTACGGCCGCCACAGATACCCTTAACACAAGCAGTAGTCTACGTATGTTTTTCCACGCTTCACACTACACAAACTCATAATATTGTAAAAGAAAATAGCCATCGGAAGAGATGGCAAATCCCCCGACCAAAAGCCAATATGGCCTTCAGAAGATTGGTCACCAATAGAAAGTGCACCAGAATTAAACCAGCAATATATCACAAAAGTATTGAAGTTATGGCCATCACAAGATTATACTGTCAGGGGAGATACTTAAAAACCAGGGCACTCAGAATTGTGGTTCTTGTGCATGACATGCCTGCTTACGCTCAAGTATTTCTGTACAAAGTACCATCAAAATGCCTCAAAGGGTATTGGAGATAAGGTTATCACAAGCTGGTCATACTGCTATATTGGAAGTGTAGACAACTCGAAAACCATAGCACCAACAGTTGTGGTTCTTGCACATCACACCCCTTCTGTACCTTGAAGTTCCTTCAATATATCTCAAAGGGTGTTGGAGTTTTGGTCATCACAAGGTCATATTGTCAGGGGAGATAACTAAAAATCAGGGGATCCAGAGTTGTAATTCTTGAGCACGACACACCTGCTAAACGTCATGTACATCTGCATCAAGTACCACCAATATGTCTCAAAGGGTATTGGAGGTACGGTGATAAAAAGGTGGTCATACTGTTATATTGGAAGGAGAGATAACTCAAATATCATAGCATCCAGAGTTGTGGTTCTTAGGCATGACGTGCCGTCTCAACCTTGTATACAATTGTGCCAAGTATCATCAATATATCTCAAAGGGTATTGGAGTTATGGCCATCACAAGGTTATATTGTCAGGGAAGATAATTCAGGTATATCTTAAAGGGTATTGAAGTTATGGCCAACACAAGGTAGTCACTCTATTTTAATTGAAGGGGGAGATAACTCAAAAACCATGGCAACCAGAGTTGTGATTCTTGTGCATGACACTATGTCTCAGCCTTGTTAACAACTGTGCCAGGTACCATCAATATATCTCAAAGTGTATTGGAGTTATGGCCATCACAAAGTAGTCATTCTATTTTATTAAAAGGGAAGATAACTCAAAAAGTATGGCATCCAGAGTTCTGGTTCTTGCGCATGACACGCCGTCTCAGCCTTGTGAACAATTGTGCCAAGAACTATCAATGAATCTCAAAGGGTATAGGAGTTGTGGCCATCACAAGGTTGCGTCTACGGACGGACGGACGGACGGACGGACAGTCTGACAGACGGATGGACGCCAGGCTGATCGCTATATCCCCCTAACCTATTCGGTCGGGGGAAAAATCTTAACGATTTAATTAAATGGACGGCATTCTGTAAAGAAGATTCCCTCAATCTTGCATGTAATGTTAGAAATGTTGTTTTTTTTCACTTCTGAGAGCATAAAATTTATCATTATTGTCATGTCAGAAAGTGTGTGAAACTCTCACCTTTCTACTTGATAGTATTTCTATAAGAGATGAGTTATTTAGACAAATGGTGGGAATTCCGATGGTTCGAATTCGGCTCCCATTGTGGCTAGTTTGATCTTGTTCTGTTATGAAAGAGACTTCATTGTGTCCCGTTCTATAGAAAAGCAATCCGAAGTTATTGAAGCTTTCAGCTATACGACTAGATATTTGGATAGTTTATTGAATATTGACAATACTTATTTCGCTGGTTTGACCAGACATTTTTACCCTCCAGAACTTCAATTAAATAATGCGAGTTCTTCTGATACAGAAACGCGTTTTGGTGTATCTATCTATTTAACGTTGGTTTATTGTACGCAAAATTTATGATAAACGCTATGATTTTTATTTGAGATCATAAAATTTCCTTTCTCGGATTGTAGTGTCCTACGGTGTTTATATATCGCAATTAATGCGGTTTGCACGAGTGTTTAGTCATGTAACTGACTTCAACACACCTAATAAACTATTAACAGCTAAACTTCTAAATCAAGGTTTACGGTATCATAAACTTCGCAAAACATTTTCTAGGTTTTATAGACGTCATTTCGATTTGTTTCATAATTCAATATAAGCTGCAACCAGAACTATCGAAACCCAAATTTTATGGAGACTTATTATATAAATTCAGAAAAAATACATGCTTGCAATGATTTTAGTATGCGATTTCATTACAATTATTACCCTGTTAAACATGCACGCATGTCTGGTAGTTAACCCGATCACAGTTGTTAACTTTGCTCCACTTTTTAACTGCACGCCGGTGGGTCGGCCATCAGACTCTGCCTAAAGACTTACTTAAAAATGTTCAGTAATATTGGCTGGTGCCTGATGCTGTCTGTGGTCGGACCAACCGGAGAATAACCATTGGTTTTCTTTGCTCTAGCATTTTAGTTATTTCATGTCGTAGTTTCATCTCTGTATTCGTTTGATTTTTATGTTCTCGGAGATGCACCGATGAGTTATAAATCCTTATTGCGGACTGAACGAATTATTTGTTTAAACTACTTCAGAAGCAAGGATAAGATCGTGGCCACGTAAATAAAGGATCTTACATGAGTGCTCATATACTATTGAATTTGTTAAACGAGTTGAGGAAAAGGGATAAAATGCGAGGCTTTGCCGAGCATTTTATCCCTTTTCTTCAACGAGTTTAATAAATTCAATAATACATGAGCACGAATGCAAGATTCTATTTATCATATGACCTTTGAAACGCATTTTATTCAGATTGTTTAGCATAAATGTCAATATTCCACCATTAGTTAACGCGATGTCGTTAAGGACGTCGTATATGTGACGTTAAGGGGCGTATCTAACTAATTTGCATATTCAATCCTCTAGTGGCTTATCGGATTTATTTAATGACGTTATTACATTCTCAGACGCGACGTCATATGATAAAATCGATTTAAGCCACGCAGTAAATACTTTACTGTCCGTTAAAGGGCGGTTCTTTTGTCGTGTTTTGTTGTTTTTATATTTCGTCTTTGTATGTTCGTATTGCTAATGTCTTTTTTATTTTGGATAGTCGTTTGGCAATTTTGTGGGAAAGTGACTATCCTTTTTGCTTTCCACTTGTGAAGTTTTCTTTGTGGTGAGGTTGGTTTGTGTTTTCCCTTCTGTGTCCTGGATGGGGGGTGTGAGGCTTTTTTGTATCGATTTATGATCATTGTTCAACAGTGAGTCATACAAGTAGCCAAGAAATATTGAAACAAATACAAATGTGAAATTTTTCTGGACGTGGAACAATAATGTTCCTACATATTTGTCTTAAACTGTAAATAAGGGGATAAGAGGGTATATCAATATAAGAAAATGAATGATCAAATTACCATTTGATGTCGTTGATGTTGTTGTTGGATCCGTAGATGTTTGTATCGTCGTAAATAACGACGATGATACATCTGAAGTCGAGTCTTGAACGGTTGTTATGACGGTGGACGTTGATGATGATGTCACAGCTGAAATCGAGTCCTGCACAGTTGTTAAGCTAGCAGATGTTGATGACGATGACATTGTTGGTGTCGAGCCATGATCAGTTGTTAAGTTGGCAGATGCTGATGATGATAACATTGTTGGAGTCGAGCCATGAACAGTTGTTAAGTTAGCAGCTGCTGATGATGATGACATTGTTGGAGCCGAGCCTTGAACAGTTGTTAAGTTGGCAGATGCTGATGATGCCTGAGACGTTGAAGGCTGTGAAGTATGAACTTCAGTTGAAGTAACTGTTGGTATTGATGTCCAAGAAGTGGTTTCTGTGGTAATAGGGGATGTTTGTTCCGTTGCAGATATTGCTGAAGAAAATATTACTGCCCGTTACTACATAAACACGCATTAGCTAGAGACTTAAAAGTCTCGAGGACATCGGCATTTGAAAAAGGCATAGCTTCATATGAACATAATGTTAATCAAAATTTCAAAACACTTGTAGAAATGTGATGATCTGAATGAACCGGCATACATGTCTAAACAAATCGCCTGTCTACCTGAGCCTCTTGCTTCATAGAAAGCAGAAGATATAATAATGTATAAATCATGTCAAAAGGCTTACAAAACTTTAATAGCTCAAACATGTGAAAAGAAACGTGTGCATGAAAAAGGCATTGATTGATGGTTAAAACGGGTGAATTAGAAATATTTTATAGTCGAACAGTCGCTATTACTACACCTACACTCAGTTTCTCGTTTGTTGTTTTCCTTTTTGTGATTTTTGTTGTTAAGGTTTTGTTTTTAGGACACTTGTCATTTAGAAATATTGTATCCTTGACGGAAAGACACAATCAACGAACCAGTCATTTAAAGCACCCAAAACACACACACACACACACACACACACACACACACACACACACACACACACACACACACACACACACACATTGATGTACTTACAGCAAAAAAAAACTAAATAAAACATTGTTAGTTTAAACAATATTTATTTACTTCTTTTCAATTACAGATATATAACAAAAATACAAAACATTGTTAGACATCGCTCAAGAGATGACTAGGCTACTTGGAGATCTACACCCCGGAAATTTATGAAACTTCAAAAATTTATCTCAATTCTTTTATGGTATCATACATAGTCACAATAACGAATTGTTCCGCATTGAGGTTTCCTTGCTCAAGAAGGCAAATGCAGCACAATATACCCAACACTTTCACCTCGGAGTGGAACAAATAACACTGCCATGTTACTAAGCAGAGAAACTCATCAGTGCTAAAGTCCACTTAACTATCGGCGTCTGATCAAGATCTACACTTTTTGCTTAAAAACTGATATTTTTGGTGTTTAAAAATGAAACATAAATCACAGTCCATGACTATCTCTATGACCTACACTCAGAGACAATCTAACCATCAGTACCATTACGATAACATACCCGTGCGCCATAGTGCATTTTATCACATCTCCAAAATAGCTACGTTTTGATGAAAATCCGTGACATTTTTCTTATTTATACTGCAAACATGGGTTAAGGGTGCTCGTTAGAACCGCCTCGTTGAGGCGGTTCTAACGAGTACCAACAACCTCTGTCTTGGAGTAAAAATAAGAAAAAAAATGTTTATCCCCGTAAACCCCATTTTTCTATATACACAGTGGGGTGTAAGGGGGTGTTCATTTCACGGACTTATTCACGTGATGCCCTCAGTGCTTTAGTTTTGTCGGGTTTCTCACGCTTACCTTGGAAGATCTGAACTTCACACAGTGTGAGTATACTACTAGAGGGTCTCCTGATCACCACCGAGGTAACAAAAACAGCTGGAGATAGCTCTACAAAGAATACGCCGTCATCATAGGGAACACCGGTATTATCGTATACAAGAATCTCTGTACCGTTTCTGTCTTCAATTCTGTATAGTATGAAGTTGGATAACTGCACGCTTCCAGCTGAAATCAATAATAGTAATGTAACTTGTGACGTCGTACTCTTCTATTGCTCCAAATTAGTATTTTTGTCTATGAAAATCAGTTAGAGTTTTCTTTTAGCTGCTTAGACCTATATAATAGTATACTAGTGGACTCTTCCATTGCATTATGTTGGACAAGCCCATTTGTCGTATTAGGCCTATTTTCTTGTTTCTGTTCTATTTTTGACGGAAAATTCTGTTAGCAAATAGTCTAGGCCCTACTTTAACCCGTACAAGACGGATTTGTTGACCTAATGCAAACATGTGGTTATACATAGCATCACATTTAATCAACTCTGAAAGTCCACTCCATCCCACTTGAAACAGTATTTTTCCATATGCACGATCCTCAGTAGCCAAGTGGATAAAAGCGCTGTCTCTCTCACCGTTGCCAATTCGAGATTCGAGATTCGATCAAATAACTCGTGAGACGCCAAGTTCAACGGAAGGCCAGGTGTATTTTATGAATACTCCTGGTTTCGTGTCCATCTCTTATGAATGATCGGATCGAAATAAGCGAAATGATATTTAGAGCCCTCCCACCCCACCCCGCAACACACACACACACACACACACACACACACACACACACACACACACACATAAACTTACCGGTATCATTCCGCCCATGCACCACTATGGAGTTTATCAAATAGCGTTGTCCGAGATCAACACTCCAGTAACTATTCTGTCCGGACCCAGTGTTAGAGCTGCAACATCGACTGTCTTCCGGGAATTCGTTATCAACGCATCCATCAACCGCCTTGTCGGCAGTCCACCAGAAATCCGCCCACCAAACACTTTCAGACTGGTTCCCAGTTTTATTTAAAGCTACGTTTACTGCAATATATGACAACATGGTGCCATTAAACGTTTCAAAAGGCTTTTAAGGGGTGGGGGTGAGGATTGTGGCCACGTAAAATCGATTAAAGTACACACACCCCACCCCAGTAGAACTCGTTTCACTGACCGTTAGAAGGCGGTTCTTCTGTTCGCCATGGCCTGTCTTTGAGTGTATGTGTCGCTTACATCATTTTGCTTTGGATACCAACTGGCCATTTTGTGGGAAAGGCTTACCGCTAGTGATGATTTCATTAGGGTCTATTTTTTCATGTTTGTATTTTTCTTTCCCTTCGTATCTCTGATGGGAGCTATGGGTTAATTGTATCGATCACTGATCAATGTCTACACTTCTATTTTTTGTGCTGGCGAACGTAACTATGACTAAATGATACCAGCACTATTTTAAGTAAAAAAACTAACATGAAATCCAAAACAAAAAGCCATTTGAACCATGAAAGAATAAAGCAATTTTCAGTGAACATCATGTCAGAGATATACACTCCAGCAAAACCATTTTACATGTATATACGGAAAAAAGTGATTAACTAGTAAGAAAATGTCACTCAGGAAAGGTCACAATCCAAAAACGCAGCCGTCACAAGTGACACGGAGGCACACACAACAACGGACGAAACATGTACCAACGGCACAAAGCCAGATAAAAAATAAGACACTGCAAAAGAACGACCGCCTTTCGACGGTCATTAGTAAAACTACTGGGTGGCTTCAACTACGGAGTTTATGAAATTTCAACCCTCGCTCTCAGTTCCAGTACAGTATCAAACAAAATAACATGGAGGCTTTCTAGCTCAACAGCGAGTCATGATAAAATGGAGGCTTTCTAGCTCAACAGTGAGTCATGATAAAGTACATGGTTTAATGATTATGCATAGATTCACATTATCATGAATCAGGTTTGAGGACTCAACAACAATCCGACGTCAGAGCAGAAGAACACCACAAGTGAGTTCACAGAGGGTCTGACCCAGGAAGTATCCGGCTTCGCCCTTCCCGAATTCAAAGGATTTAGGTTGGGATCGTCATCAAAGAGTCCGGAGTCCAGCCAACCACTGTGCAACCAAAGAGCGAAGCAAAGTTGTCCACTGTGAAAGGGTCGACAACCAAACACGCGGTCTGTCGCATAGCATCCAATTCTTTTAGTACCAAGAATCTATGTAAAGCGGAAAAAATAAGTAAAACTTCGGAAAGTGTCCGCTGACAAATGGCGTTCTTTGTGAAATGGCGTTCTTTGTGATTAAAATGATTAAATTTTCTTGCAAACATACGTACATGTATATAATTCAGGCTGTCCCTTGCTAGCCATTCGTGAACCCAACCAATGGAGAAGCTAAATAAAATGCACGTGCTTTTTCTATTCCATTTCAGGATATTTGCAATGTAACACCCTACTTGCAAATGTATTTGTTGGAGGGGTGGGGGTGGGGGAGTGCACAATCAGTTCAAGATAATTTTACTTATTTCGAGCCGATCGTTAGTCAGAGGTGGGCGAAATTCACTTGACCTTCCATTGCAGAACTTTGCGCATCAAATGTGACCCAGCGAGGCTCGAACCACAGCGGTGAGGGACTTAATGAGTTACGCATGGGCTTCCTACACTATATTGGTTACCTCAACGTCATGAAAGACGATACAACGCACGGTTTATGGAATTGTTTTTTTTTTTTTTTTTTTTTCAATACTGAATTTTCTAAATTATTACCCTTATGTCTTACTGCTGAATAAACATTGCGGCAACGTCTATGAAAGAACAGTGAAAATTCGAATGAAAGTTTAAATCAACTAAAATATGTTCTATGAAAGGGTTATCCCTTGGAAGCTAGGAATACACCACAAAACTGAAGCGTATTGAGTGTACAAGCTTTTCTGGGACATGCTCGTCAGTTTCGGCTATTTGAGCATCATCAGTGACCCTTAAACACTATCCAAATTCCCAAATGGAATCAATATTCACAAAGGACAAGAAAATATAAGTTACACTATGATGAAGAGCAGTGAAAAGTTTTACGGCTGCCACACATACCCTTAACACCAGCTGTAGTGCATGTAGTCTGTCTACGTATGTTTTTCCATGCTTCACACTACACTACCTCATAATATTGTGAAATAAAATCTTATTGATTTTATTGAATGGACGGCATTCTATAAAGAAGATTCACTCAATCTTGCATGTAATGTTAGAAATGCTTTTTCACTTCTGAAGAACATAAAAGCATCCATTAGTGTCATGTCAAAAAGTGTGTGAAACTCTCACCTTTCTACTTGACAATATTTATACAAGATTTGGTACTAAGTAAATTAGACAAATTCTGGGAATTCCAATGGTACGAATTCGGCTCCCATTGTGGCTTGTTTGATCTTGTTCTGTTATGAAAGAGACTTCATTATGTCCCGTTCTATAGAAAAGCAATCTGAAGTTATTGAAGCTTTTCGCTCGACACCTAGATATTTGGATGATTTATTAAATATTTACAATACCTTCACCGATGGTTTGACCAGGCATATATACCCTTCAGAAATTCAATTAAATAATGCGAGTTCTTCCGAACCAGAAACGCGTTTTTGGTTTATCTATCTATTTTATTTTGGTTAATTTTACGCAAATTTTATGATAAACGCTATGATTTTGATTTTGAGATCATAAATTTTCCTTTCTTAGATGGTGATGTCCTACGGTATATGCATATCGCAATTAATTCGGTTTGCACGAGAGTCTAGTCATGTAACTGACTTCAACACTCATAACACTATTAGCTGCTAAACTTCTTAATCAAGGTTTACGGTATCACAAATTCCGCAATTAACCCACAGCTCCCATCAGAGACATCAAAGGGAAAGAAACACAAACTTGAAGCAACAGACCCCAACGGAAACACCAACAGCGGAAAGCCAAAAGGACAGTTACTTTCCCACAAAATGGCCGAAAGGCTATCCAAAATAAAATTATATAAGCGACCAAATACCCAAAGACAAACCATTAAAAAAAAAAAACCGCGACAGAAGAACCTTCTTGGAACGGTCAGCGGAAACGAAATCCACTGGGGGCGGGGGGCTTAAATCGATTTTACGTGGCCACAACCCTCGCCCTTACTTCCGTCGCGAGTAAGGCAAATAATTTGTTCAGTCCGCATGAAGGCCTCCCAACTCATCAGTGCAACATCTCCGTGAACACAAAAATCAAACAACCACAGATATGAAACAACGGTGAGGACTCGACAGCAAGAAACAACATAAATGCTGGAGCAAAAGAAAACGAAACCAAAATTTTATGGCGACTTATATAAATTCAAAAAAAAAAAATACATGTTTGCAATAATTTTAGTATGCGATTTCGTAAAACCATTCTTCGATATAAAAAGTTTGGTTTAACATGCGTGCATGGTACATGGTAGTTAACGCAATCAAGGCTGATAACTTTGCTCCACTCTTTAACTGCACGCCGGTTGGGTCGGGCATCAGACCCAACCTAAAGACTTACTTAAAAATTTGCATGAATGTTGGCTGGTGCCTGATGCTGTCTCAAGTCGGACCAACCGGGGTCTACCCTTTGGTTTTCTTTTGCTCTACCATTTTAGTTATTTCATGTCGTTGTTTCATCTCTGTATTCGTTTGATTATTATGTTCTCGGAGATGCACATATGAGTTATAAATCCTTATTGCGGACTTGACGAATTATTTGTTTAAACCACCTCAGAACCAATGCTAGGATCGTGGCCACGTAAATAGAGGATCTTATATGAGTGCTCATGTATTATTGAATTTGTTAAACAAGTGGAGGAAACGGGATAAAATGCGAGCATTTTATCCTTTTCTTCCACGAGTTTAATAAATTCAATAATACATGAGCACGAATGCAAGATTCTATTTATTAAATAACATTTAAGCCGCATTTTATTCAGATTGTTTAGCACAATTGTCAATAATCAGACATTAGTAAACGCGACGTCGTTAAGGACGTCGTACATGTAACGTTACGGGGCGTCTCTAACTAATTTCTTTTTACATGACGTGATAACATTCTAAGACATGACGTCATATGATAAAATCGATTTAAGCCACGCAGTAAATATTTAACTGCCCGTTTTAGGGCAGTTTTTTGTCGTGTGTTTTTGTTGTTATATTTCGTCTTTGCATGTTCGTATTGCTAATGTCTTTTTATTTTGGATAGTTTGGCAATTTTGTGGGAAAGTGACTATCTTTTTGGCTTTCCACTGGTGACTTCTTCTTTGTGGTGAGGTTGTTTTGTGTTTTCCCTTCTCTGTCCTTGATGGGAGGTGTGAGGTTTTATTGTATCGATTTCTGATCATTGCTCAACCGTGAGTCATATAAGTAGCCAAGAAATAGTAAAAAAAAACTACATATTTGTCTTAAAATGTAAATAAGAGGGTACATCAAAATAAGAAAATGAATGGTTCAATTACCATTTGATGTCGTTGACGTTGTTGTTGGATCCGTAGATGTTTGTATCGTTGTTGATAACGACGATGATACAGCTGAAGTCGAGTCTTGAACGGTTGTTATGACGGTAGACGTTGATGGCGATGACACAGTTGAAATCGAGTCCTGTGCAGTTGTTACATTGGCAGGTGTTAACGATGATGACATAGTTGGACTCCAGTCCTGAACAGTTGTTAAGTTGGCAGATATTGATGAGAATGTCATTGTTGGAGTCGAGTCCTGAACAGTTGTTAGGTTAGCAGATGTTGATGACGATGACATTGTTGGAGTCGAGCCATGAACAGTTGTTAAGTTAGCAGATGCTGATGACGATGACATTGTTGGAGTAGAGCCATGAACAGTTGTTAAGTTAGCAGATGCTGATGATGCCTGAGACGTTGAAGGCTGTGAAGTATGAACTTCAGTTGAAGTCCAAGAAGTTGTTTCTGTGGTAATAGGGGATGTTTGTTCCGTTGTAGCTATTGCTGAAAAAAATATTACTGCCAGTTACTAAATAAAGACGCATTATCTAGAGACTTTTAAGTCTCGAGGGAATCGGGGATAATCGGGCTTCCTCATAATCTTATAAAAGAAAAACTTAATGATTTGTGTTTTCAGTTTTTGCGTAAATCGACCCAAAGTTACTTATGACAGAATCTCACTGACTTGGAGAAACACAGGCCATGGTTATTAATAGAAAACAGTCCATCGACGTAACATGAAGGTCGGAGTGTTGCAATTTGATGGGCACATTGGGCAAACACTGTATACTCAAATCAGATGCCGCAAAATGCTGCGTCTGCTCGCCCAACTGCTCAGGGTCTACTCTATTCGCTTCAAGGTATAAGTCTCAGCTATTAATTTAATGATATATTCAGTATAAGAAATAGATGACGGTATGCCTATATGTTTGAAACAGATGACAGTATTCCTACATAGAATGTTTAATCCAATGTATGGGTATCCTTTACAACCCTTTAAGCCCGGTACTTATATACTGAGTCAAATAAGTTCCTATACATAAAATTGCTCCTGTTACCATAGTTACTACAAATGTAAAACACACATTTTTTTTTAGTTAGAGGACCCATTTTACCATGCAAAAGCCCAAACTGTTTTTGTTTATGTAAACTTGCCAGCCTGGTCTATTGTTTTAAACATTCAAGGGGTAACTGTGACAATTTCGCAGAAAAATCATTACAAAGGCCAAAATTTAACACCATTAACATTACACTTAGCACAAGATTCCTTAACTTTCATACATGTAACCTTTTATTAGATTCCATATGTGTCTATTAACAAAAGATTTGGGACGTTAGCTCCATTTGTTAAGAGAAACAGACGATCACGTATAGACCTCCGATTCTTTTAAGGTGTGTGCAAAATCCTCTTTCAATTGAAACTCCGTAGAAAATCTCAATTGGTAGTGCTACGTGCTGCATGAATTTTCTACATTATTTTCCATCATGGTTAACAGCAATGGTAGCAACAAAGCGCTCTTTAAAGGAATTGCAAAAATTGAATGACAGGTATAGGAAAAGCAACACTTTGAAAATTGCTATATTTTTAATTGAAAGGGAGATAATCTGAGAATTTCACAAATTAAACCCTTGATTGTTGTGCAAAAGCATGAGATATTGTAAAAGTTAGGTGAGTTTCGATGATCAATGGTCATGATCTTTCATCTCAGGCAAAAAATGATCATCTGCGCATGCGCAATGCCAAATTCCTTGCCAAGCCTTTCTGGGCACATATTGCAAGACAACTCTTGAGCAGAATAGTATAGGCAAATGCAAATGAATGCATTTTGTAGCTAAACGTCCGATTCGCATGTTTGCAGCGACGTTTAGCTGAATGTCTGCCGGATAGCTGCTGGAATTGACCCGGAAGTTGGTATAGTTACTTTTTGACCGGGTATATTTAAGCAAACAAGTGTAGATTCTGATGATCTGATGGCTCTAAGCCAAATTATTGTGATATGTATTGCTTACCATTCAGCTAGACGCCCGTTGTAGTAGAATGGACGTGGCCGACTTCAGTAATGGAGTAGTGCACTCGGTGGGAGGGGTTTGAGGGTGAATAAATCAAAGCACGGACAGCACTGATTGGCCCATTATCTCTGAGTGCATGCAGGCTGGGAAAATGGTCATGAACGGTTACTTGGGCTGTTTCTGTATACCCTTAAGTTCTTGTACATGATGCAAACAGTGAAGCCCCTGATCATACGCCGCGTTCTGTGGCGTCTGATCTGGGTCTACGCTGTTTGCGAAACCCAAGACATGAGTCAAGTCCCATTTTTTTTTACAGATAACCCATATACATGTACGCGACTCTCTGACCTCAGAGTGGGACAAATGTCACGGCTATTTTTTGGTCGAATGTCAATCGACATGAAGTTATTAAGCATAAAAAGCTCTTCAGTGCTAAAGTCTACGTGACTATATCACTGACTTGTCGGATAACCTTTTTATAGAAAACAGACGCAGTAAAAGAAGTCTCGACTGTGTAGTGGTTATGCTACTCACCTTGTAAACCGGGGATCGAATGATCGATCAATGGCTTCTCCAGACTTTCGGATGAGTCTTTAAACCGAGGTCCCGTCTCCGTATGACCTTAGCTGTTGGTGAGACGTAAAACGCAAACATTCACTCGCTAGCCGCAGTGAAGTCAGAGTGTTGCGTAAGGGGGTTATCTGAGAATCATAGGTTGGGCTTGGAAAAGAGTGTAGACCCAGACCAGCTGCCACAATACGCGGCGTCGGATCAATTTGTGCACAATTTGCTTCAAAACTGGTAGTAACATAAATCACAATCTAAGACTATTCACCATATTTGCATTATTTGCTTGCTCCCAGCTTGCACATTGTCAATAATGGAAAAACAGGTAACCAGACCCCCCTGACCTTTGAAGGTCAGGGGGTCTGGTTACCTGTTTTTTTTCAACACTGATAACCTTCAGACTAGGAACCAGCAGATAATGCAAACAAGGTGAATTTCTATGACCTACACTCAGAGGCAATCCTCCCATCAGTACTCTCAGTGCTTTGATTTTGTCAGTTTTCTTTCGCTTACCTTGGAAGATCTGAACTTCACACAGTGTGAGTATACTGCTAGAGGGTCTCCTGATCACCACCGAGGTAACAAAAACAGCTGGAGATAGCTCTACAAAGAATACCCCGTCATCATAGGGAACACCGGTATTATCGTATACAAGAATCTCTGTCCCGTTTATGTCTTCTATTCTGTATAGTATGAAGTTGGATAACTGCACGCTTCCAGCTGAAATCCATAATAGTAACATAACTTGTGACGGTGTATTCTTCTATTGCTCCAAATTAGTCTTTTTTCTATGAAAATAAGTTAGAGTTTGCCTATAGCTGCTTTAGCCCACATACTAGTATACTAAAGGACTCGTCCATTGCTATATGTTGGACAAGTCCATTTGTCATATTAGGGATGTCAGGCCTATTTTCTCGTTTTTATTCCACTTTTGACGGAAAATTCTGTTAGCAAATAGTACAGGCCCTGATTAGACGCCGCGTTCTGTGGCGTCTGATCTTCGCAAGCACTGTTTGTTAAGGTACCCATTTAGGGATTCCCCGTCTGATTATGATCTACACTATTTGCTTAAAAACAGGAATTTTACCTTTGAATGAAAGATAACTCACAGTCCATGACTATTTCTATGAACTACACTCAGAGGCAATCCTCCCATTAGTACATGTACTCTCAGTGCTTTGCACAATTTGCTTCAAAACTGGTAGTAACCCGTCATCATAGGGAACACCGGTATTATTGTATACAAGAACCTCCGTAGCGTTTATGTCTTCAATTCTGTATAGTATGAAGTTGGATAACTGCACGCTTCCAGCTGAAATGCATTATAGTGACATAACTTATAACCCCGTACAGTCTTCTATGTCTCCAAATTAGACTTTTTTTCTTATGAAACTATATACTTTTTTAACCCATTGTATACTGGTGGACTCTTTCATTGCTATATGTTGGACAAGTCATTTTCTCGTTTTTATTCCATTTTGACGGAAAAATTCTTTCAACAAATAGTGAAGGCCCATTTCAGACGCCGCGTTCTGCGGCGTCTGATATGGGCATGCACTATTTGCAAAGGTACCCATTTAGGGGTTCAACGCGTGCAATGGGTTAAACCTATGTTGTTGGTACTCATAATAACCGCCTCAATAGTGCGGTTCTAATGAGTAGCCACAACCATTGTTTGGGGTAAAAATAATGGAAATAATGTACATGTATACTCATCTAGGCACTTTGAACCACGCAATATGGAGACTTGTTGATCTGATGCACACATGTACCAATACAAAAAGGTTTCTTTAATCAACTTTGAACGCCCCACCCCCTCCGACCAAACGGTATGTTCCATTTGAATGATCCTCAGTAGCCAAGTGGGAAAGAGCACTGTCTCTCTCACCGCTGTAGGTTCGAGACTCGTTTGTTTGTTTGATTTAAGGTTTAACGTCCCCGTCAACACTGCATAGGTCATTTTGGAGACATTGCTTCCAATTTTGTGGGACTTCTACCCAACATTAAGATGAAATGGCATCTCAAATCAAAAGGGTTTATAAGCATGGACGGTCCGACACGCACCGCTTTTCCTGGGCAGGCTAAGATCCTCTAAGCGGTTTACAAGTACACGTGTGCGGTCGGATTGAGCTCTGCGTTGACGATTCATGCAACCTATTTATTTCTTCAAGCCCCGACGGGCGGGGAACGATTGGAAACTTGATTAAGTCACTTGTGAGATGCCAAGGTCAACGGAAGGGAAGATGTTTTTCTCCGGGGTCTGCGGGTTTCGCCCAACACTTGTTAACAATCGGCTTAAAATGAGCGTACTAATCTTAAGAGGACCTTTAACCCCGCCCATCCCCCACCACCCTACAAAAATTATTTCATTTAAACTTACCTGTATCATTCCGCCCATGCACCACTATGGAGTTTATTAAATAGCGTTGTCCGAGATCAACACTCCAGTAACTATTCTGTCCGGACCCAGAGTTAGAGCTGCAACATCGACTGTCCTCTGGGAATTCTTTGTCAATGCACCCATCAACCGCCTTGTCTGCAGTCCACCAGAAATCCGCCCACCAAACATTTTCAGACTGGTTCGCAGTTTTATTTAAAGCTACGTTTACTGAAATAAATGACTTCATGTAACATGGTGCCATTAAAAGTTTCAAAAGGCTTTTAAGGGCTAGCGAGAACACGTTATTATGACAAACACGATACCAACACTCTATTTAAAGGACATTTATCACAAAAAATCGCATAATTCTAATATTAAGTATGCTGAAAGAATACACAAATAGGATCATTTTACTAAAACTGCATGGATATTTCCAATTGTTTCAAAGTTATGCTCATTTATATATGATACGTACATTTTTTCCACTTACGGTAATCTTACGGTTGATTTAGACCCATAATGCAATATTTTGTGACATCATAGTGGAATTTAACTTTTTGACATAACTTTAAAACTGACATATTTTTAATTTCTATGATGTTATTATACATTCTAGTTATGTTCACTGCTGGCTGTGAATCTAAATAACAACGTTGTATATAAATTTGAAATTTAATTTCTGAATTACAATGTTTATTTAAGTTTTAAATGAAATTTATAATAATGCAAATATTATTCTTCAGTTAAGTTAATAAACATCACGAAAATACGCCCTTATAATTCTGACCTCCTCGAATCCCATTTTATATAGTATAACTGGTTTATTTTCGGTTATTTGGTGTAGTCTTTGCTTCCTCTAACTTCAGCACTTATTTACCTTCACTGGAGCTGGTGTTGCGCCGTGTGGCGGCCGTAAAACGTCTCCCCGTACATAAGCATAGTGCAAATTATATTTTCTGGTCCTTTGGGGTCATTTAGTTCATTTGAATCCTTTGACAATAGAGTTCTGCTTAAGCCATGGCCGGTGTTGCCCATTTCAGTACTGGTCATGAAGACACTCAATAAAACCGAGTCTGCTATTTTCGTTTATTTGGTGTAGTCTTTGCTTCTAAATGATCTAACTTCAGCACTTATTTTCAGGGGTAAACTTATTTATCTTATTTCTGCTCTAAAATATAGATTGTGGGTACTTGTCACACAAGTTAGAAATGCTTCATCGCTGCAGTTCTAACGAGTACCCACAATCTATATTTTGAGCAGAATTAAGAAAAATATCACAATTTTTCATCTTAAAATGTCCCCTTTTTTGTTTCGGCGATAAAATTTACAATGTAGTTGTATAGGCGTGTTTTCGTAAAGAATGCTCTTTGAACGGTATTCTTAACACATAATCTACCACTGTTATAGTATTTGACCTGCATACAAACATGCAATCCGAAATTTAAATTTTTAAATATATTATTTGAATTTTATTTTATAGACTTTAGGTTTGAAATTAGAAGAAATTACTTTCATCACGAAAACACGCCCATATAATTTTGCCCCCCCCCCCCCCGAACCCCACTTTTATATAGTAAAACTTGGGTTTACAGTGGTAAACCTTATTTTTCTTATTTCTGCTTTAAAATATAGAGTGTGGGTACTCGTTAGAACCGCCTCACAATCTATACTTTGAACAGAAATAAGAAAATATCACAATTTTTCATCCTAAAATTTTCTTTTGTTCGTCGGTAAAGTTAACAATGTATTTGTATGGGCGTGTTTTCCGTAATGTAAGTTTTGACTGAGTCAATTTCATTAATTGTATCAGGTATCTAAGTAATTTCTGATGATTTTAAAACACCAGGCTGATATTGATATCTAAAAAGTTCATGGAATACTTCATGAATATTAATGA
This sequence comes from Lucinisca nassula, assembly GCA_963580285.1. Lineage (NCBI taxonomy): Eukaryota > Metazoa > Mollusca > Bivalvia > Lucinida > Lucinidae > Lucinisca > Lucinisca nassula. The sequence goes on from OY757019.1 coordinate 104,745,795, forward strand.
GGCAGTTGAAGTTGTTCTCTCCGTTTGAAATATTTCAGACTTCAAATTGCAATATCTCAGACTTTAATAAAGATTATTGTATTCAGTTTTCAGATTTCACTGGATTGAAGCAATGCGCTTTTAGTTCTTAATGATTTCAATACCTTAATAAATGACCTTTGAGTAAAAATGTAACATACACACCGTTTAAACTGAATTCCGACCGCACACGAGTACTGGTAAACCGCTTAGAGGATCTAAGCCTGCCCAGGCAAACTGGTGCGAGTCGGACCCTCCATGCTTATAAGCCCTATTGATTTCATTGGGCGAAGGGCTTCAGGTAAAAGTCCCCCAAAATAGAAGCAACATCTCCAAAATGACCTACACAGTGTGTACGGGGACGCTAAATCTCAAATCAAACAAACAAACATGCCATTTAAACCATACAATAAAACATATTTTTCAGTGTATATCATGTGAGAGATGTACACTCCAACAACACGCCAATTTACATACAGACACAAGGAATTAAATCATTATTTTCTCTATTCTTATATACTCACCGGAAATAGAAACTATACACTCATTTTTAAATTGTTACTGACAAACCATTTTTAAATTAATGAAATTTGAATTCCAATTGTAGAAATTATTATCAGCGGCATGTCTGATTTATCGAAAAAAAGTTTAATGATAGCTACGATTTTACGGCTAAAGCCAGACGTTCAAAGCAAGGGTCCAAATCTTGCTTTTCAAGTTTCCATTGAGTCAAACATTTTGTGTCGCGAATGTGATTCCAATTTTTACCAGTTATTGCTCATCATCTAACGTTGAGAATATTGTTTACGAAATTAAAATTTCCAGCCATAAATATTGGACCAAACCACGGAAGTGAGCGAAAAGTATCGCATTTCTGATTGCGGTTTTTGTTTTAATCAATATTTAAGGGACACAGCTGAAGATGCTAAAACGATCGAAGGCACTTTTGGGTCGATTTATGGCTTGAAACATTGTTTTGAAAAATTCACTGAATAAAGCAGTTTTTGAGATTTCAATAAAATGTTTTGTTTCTCGATAAGTTTTAGATGTTATATTATTTTTTTTTTATTTCTTGCTTTTCACTTGTTACCTATACGGAAACATGTTGAAGTCAAAATTCGATTACAAACAGATTTTGCAAAAAATTCATTTTGAACACGAGATTTTCTTTAAATTGTTACAGGATTCATGTCTATAGTTAGTCAGATCCTTAATCAGTACTTTTAACTGAATTATCCACTTGTTTTGTCAGACGAGACAATTTAAAAGTGTATAGTTTCTATTTCCGGTCAGTCAGTATAGTACCAAGAATCTATGCGAATTGCAAAAATAAGTAAAACTTCGGAAAATGTCTGCTGTAAAATGCATTCTTTGTGAAATGATTGATTCGATTAATTCAATTTTCTTGCAAACCAATATAAACCAGGCAGTCCTTTGTTAGCAATTTGTGGACCCAACCAATGGAGAAGGCCAGATAAAACGCTACATATGTTTTATTATTATTTTTTTTATCTATTTATTTATTATTATTATTTTTGGGTGGGGGGTGGGGCTGGCGGGGGATGGGTGAACGGCCCGTTCAAAAATAATTTCACTTGTTTCGAGCCGATCGTTGATCAGAGTAAAACGTCTCCCCGTACATCAACCATAGTGCAGTTTATATTTTACTTTTGGTCCTTTGAGATCAGCGTGAATATTCTGAGAAATCAGAAATAAATTATTGGTTTAGACTCATATTCTAGACAGGTTTTTAATTATTTGGGCCCTTTTTTGATTTATATCAGTCTTTGAATCGACTGCCTATTCGAAATTAGCAAAATTGCAGTATGTTTTTCTTTGCCGGATCATTACAGGGTCACTGATGAGGCTTTATTAGCCGAAACTACGTAGTATGACCCATCTTCTTTCTTATGAATGTTTTCATTGCTCTTAAAGGAACTCATTTTTGATTTTTATTTGCCTTCACTGCAGCTGGTGTTGTGCCGTGTGGCGGCCGTAAAACGTCTCCCCGTACATCAACCATAGTGCAGTTTATATTTTACTTTTGGTCCTTTGAGATCAGCGTGAATATTCTGAGAAATCAGAAATAAATTATTGGTTTAGACTCATATTCTAGACAGGTTTTTAATTATTTGGACCCCTTTTTGATTGATATCAGTCTTTGAATCGACTGCCTATTCGAAATTAGCAAAATTGCAGTATGTTTTTCTTTGCCGGATCATTACAGGGTCACTGATGAGGCTTTATTAGCCGAAACTACGTAGTATGACCCATCTTCTTTCTTATGAATGTTTTCATTGCTCTTAAAGGAACTCATTTTTGATTTTTATTTGCCTTCACTGCAGCTGGTGTTGTGCCGTGTGGCGGCCGTATGAATGTTTTCATTGCTCTTAAAGGAACTCATTTTTGATTTTTATTTGCCTTCACTGCAGCTGGTGTTGTGCCGTGTGGCGGCCGTAAAACGTCTCCCCGTACATCAACCATAGTGCAGTTTATATTTTACTTTTGGTCCTTTGAGATCAGCGTGAATATTCTGAGAAATCAGAAATAAATTATTGGTTTAGACTCATATTCTAGACAGGTTTTTAATTATTTGGACCCCTTTTTGATTGATATCAGTCTTTGAATCGACTGCCTATTCGAAATTAGCAAAATTGCAGTATGTTTTTCTTTGCCGGATCATTACAGGGTCACTGATGAGGCTTTATTAGCCGAAACTACGTAGTATGACCCATCTTCTTTCTTATGAATGTTTTCATTGCTCTTAAAGGAACTCATTTTTGATTTTTATTTGCCTTCACTGCAGCTGGTGTTGTGCCGTGTGGCGGCCGTAAAACGTCTCCCCGTACATCAACCATAGTGCAGTTTATATTTTACTTTTGGTCCTTTGAGATCAGCGTGAATATTCTGAGAAATCAGAAATAAATTATTGGTTTAGACTCATATTCTAGACAGGTTTTTAATTATTTGGACCCCTTTTTGATTGATATCAGTCTTTGAATCGACTGCCTATTCGAAATTAGCAAAATTGCAGTATGTTTTTCTTTGCCGGATCATTACAGGGTCACTGATGAGGCTTTATTAGCCGAAACTACGTAGTATGACCCATCTTCTTTCTTATGAATGTTTTCATTGCTCTTAAAGGAACTCATTTTTGATTTTTATTTGCCTTCACTGCAGCTGGTGTTGTGCCGTGTGGCGGCCGTAAAACGTCTCCCCGTACATCAACCATAGTGCAGTTTATATTTTACTTTTGGTCCTTTGAGACCAGCGTGAATATTCTGAGAAATCAGAAATAAATTATTGGTTTAGACTCATATTCTAGACAGGTTTTTAATTATTTGGACCCCTTTTTGATTGATATCAGTCTTTGAATCGACTGCCTATTCGAAATTAGCAAAATTGCAGTATGTTTTTCTTTGCCGGATCATTACAGGGTCACTGATGAGGCTTTATTAGCCGAAACTACGTAGTATGACCCATCTTCTTTCTTATGAATGTTTTCATTGCTCTTAAAGGAACTCATTTTTGATTTTTATTGGTCCTTCCGTTGCAGAACTTGGCGTCTCACATGTGGCCCAAGTGAGGCTCGAACCATAGCGGTGAGAGACCTAATAAGTTACATACGGTCTGAAGGCAAAAGAAGAACCGTAACTCTAAATAAGGAATTGGTAAAAACTTCGGCACATCACGAAAACACAACTATATAATTTTGACCCCCCTTAAATCCCACTTTTATTAACCCTTATCCATTACGATAACAAACCCGTACGCTACATTATGTAAAGTGCATTTTTTCACATCTCCAAAATGGCTACTTTTCTGACGAAAATCAATGATATTTTCCTGATTTATAAAGCAAACACAGGTTGTGGGTGGTCGTTAGAAACGCCTCATTGAGGCGGTTCTTACGAGTACCCACAACCTATGTCTAGGAACAAAAATAAAGAAAATAATGTAGACCCCCTTAAACCCCTGTTTTCGCCATATAAGTGGGGTGTAAGGGGTGTTCATTTCACGGACTTGTTAGCGTGATGCTTGCTGAATATTTAACTTAACCACACCCATTTTTGATTTTCAGCCACTCAGATTACATGATATAATAATTTCGTTCAAATTCACAAACTGAATGACAAACAGTGTAGATCCTGATCAGATGGCTTCTTCAGAAGCCATGTGATCTGGATCTACACTGTTTGCAAAGATAGGGGTTGTCGTGAACAGCAAGATACAAGGATGTACATTTTTTTTCTTATTTCTGCTCAAAATCATAGGTTGTGGCGGTTCTAACGAGTACCCACAATCTATGTCTTGTGCAGAAATGTAAAAAAAAAGTTTTTATCTGAAAATTTTCATTTTTTTTGGCGGAAGGTGGTAAAATTTTCAATAGATTCGAATAGGCGTGTTTTCGTAATGAATACAAGTAGAGTTCCGTCACGAAAACACGCCTATATGATTCTGACCCCCTTGAAACCCCCTTTTATATAGCAAAACTGGGCTTTACAGGGGTAAACCTTATTTTTCTTATTTCTGCTCAAAAATATAGTTTGTGGGTACTCGTTAGAACCGCCTCGATGAGGCGGTTCTAACGAGTGCCCACTATCTATATTTTTGAGCAGAAATAAGAAAAATATCACAATTTTTTATCTTAAGATTTTCATTTTTTGGGGTGATAAAGGTGGCAATGTATTTGTATAGGCGTGTTTGCGTAATGCAAGTTATACTGAGGATAAAACCCGAGTAACCATCTGGATAACAAAGAAAGAGGTCGACTCTTGAAGGAAAGAATTTGCTCCTTGTGGACAAAGTCTTTCCTTTAAGAGTTGACCCCAACTGACATGGGATACTAAAATACTTTTGCAGGAGTTGCCTTCTTTGAAGGTGTTCCAATCCCCCTTAAACCCCACTGTTTATAGAGCAATTTGGGTTTACGGGGAAATATATTATTTTCCTTATTTCTGCCCCAAGACAAAGATTGTGGGTACTCGTTAGAACCGCCTCAATGAGGCGGTTCTAACGAGCACCTACAACCTACGTTTTGAGTAGATATAAGAAAAAACTATCATTAATTTCAACCATAAAAAACATTTTGAAGACCTGAAAGAATGTACTATGTCGCACTGACGTGTTATTACAATTGATTTTTTTTTATTATTTTTCTTTCTTTCTTTTTTTTTCATATTCAAAATTTGACGTTCCTGACAACAGCTCGTGGTGTAATGAAACTGCAATTTATATACCATTTCCAATTTATCCACGGTACTCTGAAAAAAATTATTATAACATTACGAAGTGTTATCCCTGTAACATTGTCTCCAAAACGGTATATTTTTCTGATGAATTTTTGGGGATATTTTTCTTATTTATACTCCAATCATAGGTTGTGGGTACTCGTTAGAACCGCCTCAAGGTTGTGGATGCTCATTAGAAGCGCCTCATTGATGCGGTTCTAACGAGTACCCACAATCTATGTTTTGGAGCAGAAAAAATAAAATAGTTATACCCCTGTAAACCCAATTATCTTTATATAAAGTTGGGTTTCAGAAGGGTGTTCATTTCACGGACTTGTATACATGATGCAATTGCATAGATGTGATATCCAAATGGCCTTTATCACGTTAGTAAGTCCGTGTAATGTATACTCCCTGTAAACCCCATTTTATATAGTGAAAAATGGATTACAGGGGTATACAATATTTTATATAGTTTTTTTATTTCTGCGCCTAGACATGTAGGCTGTGGGTATTCTTGATTCTAACGAGCCCCCCGCAAACTATTGTTTGGAGTATAAATTAGAAAATATTACAAATTTTCACATCACGTGAACAAGTCCGTGAAATGAAGACCCCCCCCCCCCCCCCCTTAACCCCACTTTATATAGAGAAAATTGGGGTAAACATTATTTTCCTTATTTCAGCTCAAAGACATAGGTTGTGGGTACTCGTTAGAACCGCCTCAATGAGGCGGTTCTAACGAGCACCCAAAACCTATGTTATGAGTATAAATAAGAAAAATATTACGGATTTTCATCAGAAAATTACCTTTTTTGAGGTATGAAAAAAATGCACTATATCACAAGGATGTGTTATCATAATGATCAGAAAAAAAAAACTTTTTAAAGGTATGAAAGAATACACTATATCACACGGATTCAGTACCGTAATATCTTACCTTGTCCGTTCACAGAAGATCGGGTTAGAGAAAGGAACAAGAGCATACAGAAATATCTTGTGTCCATGAATATGTTTACAATGTGGCGCCATCAGAAACACGCAAGGAATTATATTCAATGATAATAAAATAATCATTTGTTTGAAACTTGGATTCAACAGACTCTTGAAATTTTAGGCAACAGTTTTGGCTGGATTATAAAAATATTATAAGCATATCAAATATAATTTATAGCCATAAAGTGGAAATCAGAGGGTACTTAACCCATTTTATGCGGGAAACCCCTAAAGGGATACTTTGCCAAGCGGTGCAGACCCAGATCAGACGCCGCGGAACGCGGCGTCTGATCAGGGCCTACACTATTTACTAACAGAATTTTCCGTCAAAAATAGAATAAAAATGAAAAGTTAGGCCTGCCATCCCTGATATGGCAAATGGACTTGTCCAACATATAGCAATGTAAGAGTCCATTAGCATACAATGGATTAAAGCATTCAGCACAAACACGTTACAGTTTTGAGTGGCATTAAAAATGAAAAACTTGTCAACAACCAATTATCTCACTACATGCAATGATGTAGCCAAAACGTTATGAAAACACGCCTATACAAATACATTGTAAATTTTACCGCCGAAAAAGCCACAATTTCATTACGAAAACACGCCTATGCAAACACATTGTAAACTTTACCACCGAAAAAACGGACATTTTAAGATGAAAAAATGTGATATTTTTCTTATTTCTGCTTAAAATATAGACTGTCGGTACTCGTTAGAACCGCCTCATGGAAGCGGTTCTAACGAGTACCAACAATCTTTATTTTGGAGCAGAAATAAGAAAAATAAGGGTAACCCCTGTAAAACACACTTTAACTGTATAAAAGTGGGGAATTATATAGGCTTGTTTTCGTGATATAGGCTTGTTTTACGTCACTCATGATAACACTGGTGGGTCGATTGTCTCTGAATGTATAGATACATTGAGAATTAGACTTTTTTCGTTTAACTACTTATGCAGTTTTTAAGCAACATCACGAAAACACGCCTATATATTTTTGACCCCCTTTATAGTGAAACTGGGATTTATAGGTACCTTATTTTTCTTATTTCTGCTTTAAAATATAGATTGTGGGTACTAACGAGTACACACAATCTATATTGTGAGCAGAAATAAGATAAATATCACAATTTTTCATCTTAAAGTTTTGATTTTTTGGCGGTAAAGTTTACAAAGCATTTCTATAGGCGAGTTTTCGCAGTGATTGAGAATTAGACTTTTTCGTTTAAAACCCTTAATTCCAGTTTTTAAGCAAACAGCGTTGACCCTGGTCAGAAAGCGGCATCTGGTCGGGGGGCTACACTTTTTACAAATCCAACACATGTGCCAGTCCTGATCGATTCTACAGGTAACCGTCTTTAGACAAAACTCTGACCATAGCGCAGCTATATAAATAACTGTTTCTTTGATCTCGTACAAAGCGTTGATAGTCACGTGGACATCAGAAGTGTAAAGCTACAATGTAATGCGTTTAGTAACTTTGGACAATTGACAAACAGTCCACCCCACATCGATTTTCTCCATACTGAGTCTAGGGGTCTATTCTTAAAGAAAAACTCCTGAAGACATTACGAAAACACGCCCATACAAATACACGCCGCAAAAAAATAAACGATAATTATAAGATGAAAAATTGTGATAGTTTTCTTATTTCTGCTCAAATTATAGATCGCATGTACACAAAAGGGACCAAGTAATACACAGGGCTCAGTGGAGCGATCAGGACCTCATGGTCCTCTCGTTCTTAATTATACTTCAAACATAGGTAGTGGGTGCTTGTTAGAAACGGCTTCATGAGGCGTTCTAACAAGTACAGTACCCAAAATCTATATTTTAGAGTAGAAATAAGAAAATAAAAAAGATTTACTCCTGTAAACCCTAGTTTTACCAACCTTCAAGTGAGTCAGAAGTATAGAGATGGATATAATTTTTTCCTAAAAGTGTATACACAACTTTTTCATACGGGCTAACTTTACGAACAAACAAACCCTGCGTCCCGAAAATTGTCTCCCTTGAACAACTAGGGTAATTATGTCTAGTGTACCACTCGCACACGGATGGCTCCTTACCATGGCTAATACGATCTCATTCTTGAACCCTTAGACAAATCTCTCCATCAGGGCTTGAAGAAATAGATTGGGCTGCATGCTGCTTCCACGCGGAGCTGAAAAGGACCGGACATGAGTACTGGTAAACCGCTAAGAAGGTCTAACCCTGCCCAGGCAAAGTGGAGCGAGTTGAACTGTTCATGCATATAAACCCTATTGGTTTCATTGGGCGGCAGGGATTGAGATGTCATTTCATCCTAATGTTGGGTAAAAGTCCCACGAAATTGGAAGCAGCGCCTCCAAAATGACCTAAATAGTGTTGACGGGGACGTCAAACCTCAAATCAAATAAATATATACGGTAAAAATCCTACATTAAGACCACCTTTGGGACTGTTCAAAGGTGTTCTTTAAGACCACTTTTGAACAGTCAAGAAGGTGGTTCCTGACCAGAGGATATAATCTTCAGAAAACAAAAAGAAAGAATAAATCCATCCTCCTAGGTAAGCTTTTAAAACCAGAATCAGTCTTTTAATTTTAGATGGTCTTAAAAGCGGATATTCACTGCATTTGAGATCGTTTTGGGGGCATTTTTTCTGATTTGACCGTTATTTTATAGAAACATGTCTTAAATTCATCTCCATTACATCACGAAAACACGCCTTTATAATTTTAATCCCAACATTTATCCTACTTTCATATGCCAAAACTTGGGTTTACAGGGGTATAAACTATTTTTATTATTTCTGCTCAGAAACATAGAATGTGAAATCATCTATGTTTTAGCGCAGAAATATGTAAAAAAAAAAAAATCGGAATTTTTCATTGGAAAATTTTCATTTTTTGTTTGCTAAATCCCCGATCATTACGAAAACACGCTTATACAAAGACATGGTACATTTTACCTCCGAAAAAAAATAAAATCGATTTTTTAGATGGAAAATTGTGATACTTTTTTATTTCTGCTAAAAAATATAGATTGTGGTTACTCGTTAGAAATATTAAGGCGTTCTAACAAGTACCCACAATCTATATTTTAGAGCAGAAATAAGAAAAATAAAGTTTACCTCTGTAAACCTCCGTTTTACTGTATAAAAGTGGGGTTGAAGGGGGTCAGAATTATATAGGCGTGTTTTCGTGATATATTTGAATAGTCATGTTTTCGTTAGTATGCCTCATGACCTGGCGCTGTGAATAACCCTAAAAATTCTATAGTTCGACCTGCCCCTATCTCGAATAGTGCTCCAGAGTACACTGGATGTAGAAAACACAAAGAAAATGAACCTGAAACTTTTAAAAGCATAATTTGTCTTAATTTTAGGTGGTCTTAAGAGCGGAATTTCAATGTATCGTAACATCATTGCATTATGTCTATGCCAAATCTAGCATAATATTGGGAAAGGGTTGGACTCATTTGTTACAACGCATAATGTAGTAATGTAATAATTACTACATTATGAAATTTTTACTACATTATGCGTTGGCATAGTCGACGCGAAATGAAATAAAATGTCGTTTTTACTACATTATGCGTCGATACTAAGAGGTTTGAGCAAAATGAAAGAATTATTACATTTTGCGGCGATGGGTGGCATACTTAATTTTACTTCATTATGCGTCAACAGTTTGTTTGTTTGATTTGAGGTTTAACGTTCCCGTCAAGACTATTTAGGTCATTTTGGAGACATTGCTTCAAATTTTATGGGACTTTTACCCGATATTGAGATGAAATGACATCTCAATCGCTGCCGTCCAATTAAAAGCAATAGGGTTTATATGCATGGATGGGTCGACTCGCAGCAGTTTTCCTGGACAGGCTTAGACCTTCTAAGCAGATTACGAGGACTCATGTACGGGCGGTATCAGCTCTGCGTGGAAGCATCGTGCAGCCCATCTATTTATACCCCCGGCATACGAAGTATGCAAGGGGGTATATAGTTTTTGTCCATTCTGTCTGTCTGTCTGTCTGTCTGTCTGCCTGTCTGTCTTTTGTTTGATTTGTTTGATTTGAGGTTTAACGTCCCCGTCAACACTATTTAGGTCATTTTGGAGACGTTGCTTCCAATTTCATGGGACTTTTACCCGACATTGAGATGCCGCCCAATAAAACCAATAGGGTTTATATACATGGACGGGCCGACTCGCAGCAGTTTTCCTGGGCAAGCTTAGACCTTCCAAGCAGATTACCAGTACTAATGTGCGGTCGGTATCAACTCTGCGCGCAAGGCGTACGATTTTAATTCTACTGGCTTAATCAAATACAATGAAATTCCACTATTAAGACCACCTAAAATTAATACAAATTTTGTTTTTAAAGCATATTTGGAAGGTTAAAGCTACATTTTCTTTGTGATTTTGACCTTCAGTGTGCTTTTGTGGAAGACCGTCTTTTGGACTGTTCAACTGTGGTCTTAAAGACCACTTTTGAACCGTCTCAAATGTGGTCTAAATTGTAGGAATTTAACTGTATTGCTTCCTAAGTCTTTTCGAAGACAGCTATGTTCTACCATCATTACTTCATTATGCGTCGATATGGTGCATATCAACGCGAAATGAAATAATTTTTTTACTACATTTCGCGTCGACTATGCCAACGCATAATGTAGTAAAAAAATCAAAATGTAGTAATTACTACATTACTACATTATGCGTTGTAACACTCATTGTTAGAAAATCGACGGTGCGTGCATGTGTGCGGGGAGATAGTTGTTTTCTTCTTATTTGGAGTTCAAATCATAGATTGTTTGTTCGGTCGGTAGCTTGCTTTCTCGGTAGACATTAACCCATTTTGTACCGGAAACCCCTAAACGGGTAATTGGCAAAAGTGCAGGCCCAGATCAGACGCTGCAGAACGCACACTGTATGCATAAAGTTCAGTTTTTTTTCCATAACAATTTTAAAGATAACATAACCTGTCACCCCCAAATTTTGAAATGGACTTCTGCTATGTAGAAAGAGACGGATTCCATTCGCTACAGAATGGGTTAAAGACCCAGTCAACACTGTTCAGTACATGTAGAGCAGGACAGATTAACTCATCGCACTTTTCATGGGCAATCTCATAAACAGTCTGTCCATTAGTACAGTGCACATGACGCCAAAAAACTGACCACAACCCTTCTTGATGGAAAATTGTTGGAATCGCCCCAAAAAGCTATGGTTCTGACCACATTCCCAGAAATTGTCTCAAGATTTACCTAGGTAGTTGGTCGACATTCCGAAAGGTAACGCCCTCAGTTTATAACGGGCTGGTATAGGACAGTTTACTTCTACTTTAAGTGGGTACGTTTTGCATAAGATTCCGTTGAAAAAAAAAGCCAGTTCATTTTATGGACAAACTGCATATACTTCTTTTTATCATATGATACTTGGAATGTAATCACGCCATGTAATAAATTCGATAATCAACTAGTGAATAAAATATGCAAATTAGTAAGATACGCTCCGTAACGTTACATGTACGACGTCCATAACGACGTCGCGTTTACTAATGGCGGAATACTGACATTTTTGTAAAAATGCGTTTTAAATTACATATGATAAGTAGAATCTTGCATTTGTGTTCATGTATGAGATGTACATTTATTATTAAACTCGTTGAGGAAAAGGATAAAATGCTTCGCATTTTATCCCTTTTCCTCAACTCGTTTAATAAATTCAATAAAACATGAACACTCATGTATGATCCTATATTTATTAGTTGCTATGAGGGATCGCCTTGAAACTGTGATCATGGGTAAAAAAAAAGAACATTTTTTTTTCTATAAATGCAAAAGTGTTCATTTTTCCTACAACTCGAAAATAAATATCTTTCTTATACCCCGGTCACACCTTTACGTTTCGACCCGCGTAAGCGCTACGTTTCTCAATACGTGGCGAAACGAAAGGTACGCCGCAGGAACGTAGCTCTTACGCCGAGATACGTAGCAGGAACGCCTCTTACGCGAGGCTGCCACGTAAAGAAGTTGCATGCAACTTCTTTACGTCGCACATACGTGGCAGGTTCGAAACGTCGTACATACGTAGCAGAAACGCAGTGCAAACGAAAGGAACGCAGTAGCAGCGTAGCACAAACGCCTCTTACGCCGCACATACGCCACTCAAGACTTACCACGTAAGTGTGGCGTACGACACGTTGTCGCTGCGTAACAGCGACGTTCCTTTCGTATCTACGGCGTATCTGTTACGTTTTAATTTTAAATACGCCGTTTCCATGGCGTATCATAACGTAAGCATGGCGTAAGTACTACGTAGCTGTCGTATGTGCGACGTTTTTGCTGCGTATGTACGACGTAGTAAAAATAGCTGTGGCGTTTCAAGTTTACCTACGGCGTAATAGCGACGATTGTGGCTTTTGTTGAGTTTCAAATGAGGTCAAGTGGCATCGCATAATACATTTTAATCTCGATCAAGTGGTCCCATATATAAATTATATATATATACAACAGCAAGCATTCGGGTCCTTCGCATTCATGTCAAAGCTATCATGGATTATTATTCTGAAGAACAGATTGTTGTTGTTGGTTTACTATGGACCTTAATCGAGACAGAAAAGAAACGGCAAGTGGGCAGGAGGCTGCAAGCGATTAGAGTTGGCCAAGGGATTAGTCTGATCAGTCTGAATATTAACCGCAGGGCTGAGATTAGACATCGAGCTTCTCTTTGCCCCGGTCTTGCAAGTTGCCTTTCCTCTCTTCCTTGTCATGTTGATACTTCGATGTCACTTGAATGAATGACAACAAAACTATTTCCACATACGTTTTAAAACGCCGCTGTTACGCAACAGCAACGTCGCAGGTCAGAATGAAACGCAGCTCCTACGTAACAGCAACGCGATATACGCAGCACTTACGTCACGCAAACGCCGCGATACGTGGGTCTTACGCCGCAGCTTCGCAGTAGAAACGTAGCTCATACTCCATGTACACAACAAGACAACTAATTTGCATAAAAAACGCAGCAGGTTGCGACGTTTGGCCACGTTTTGGGTTTTTGTCAGAAACGTGGTGAAACGTAGCAGAAACGTAAAGGTGTGACCGGGGCATAAAGATATGAAAAGGAAACAAAAATTACGGGCCTCCGTGGCCTAGTGGATAAGAGCGCTGACTCTTAATCATTAGGCCTCTCACCGCTGTGAGTTTTCGCCCTCCTCTGATGAACGATCGGCTCGATATGAGTGAAATAATCTTGAAAGGGCCGTACCCCCCCTCCCCCACTCAAAAAATATATATATAATACAAGAAATATCTTTTAAAAAGATATGCGACATAGATTTAATTGGATATGAGCTACGATAGTGATTCATCAACGATTGCCTAGTACCTTATTCAAACAATTCAGCTTTGACGTGAGAAAAAGAAAACATTGCAGGCCCTCTAGGCTAAGGTCAAGGTCCAAAAACATGACCTCATTTGAAGAGCATATGATCTCAAGTATATGTGTGACAAATATGGACACATTAACCTTTACCGGTCCCCGCCCATCGGGGCTTGAAGAAATAGATGGGCTGCATGATGCTTCCACGCAGCGCTGAAACCGACCAGCACACGAGTAATGGTAAACCACTTAGAGGATCTAAGCCTGCCCAGGCAAAGCGGTGCGAGTCGGACCGTCAATGCTTATAAATCCTATTGGTTACATTGGGCGGCAGGGCTTGAGATGTCATGTCATCTCAATGTCGGGTAAAAGTCCAACAAAATTGAAAGCAACGTCTCCAAAATGACCTTTACAGTGTTAACGGGGACGTTAAACTTCAAATCAAACAAACAAAAATTATCCTTTACTGTTTTTGAGATATGAACACTATTTAGGGTTCTTAAACGGCATACGGATCAATAAACGGAGGAACAGACAAACGGACGGAAACTCGCACACCTATATACCCCTACTGGTGCAAGCGACAGTAAATAATGTCTTATATGGGCCTAACTAAAACTGAAATGACCCTTATTCCTTTACAGAATTTATATATTTGAAGGTGTTCATTTTGTGTTAAAATGGACTTAAAGAAGAATGGAGATAAATGGTACACTGCAACTTTTATTTGGAATATACTGTGTGTGTTTCAATTTTACGTCCCACAAACAGCTTAGGTCTCTAAATCATCTGCTATATAGAGAATACCAGGTTGGTGTCTTTTGATATCAAGTTTATCAGGCAAGGCTTCGAGAACGCTTGTAGAATCGCGAGGCTTGCCGAGCGATTCTACATGCGTTCTCGATGCCGAGCCTGATAAACTTGATATCAAAAGACACCAACCTGGTATTCTGTTTATCAGTTTATCCCCTTGTACACTCTTAAATTTTTAAATTAGCAATTTACGGTCAGTTATTGATAGTCCTCAGTGCGTCCAAGCATTCTGGCGGTCGATATATTTAGTATCAGCTGACCATGTTTTTTCTATGATATGTTTATTTCAAGTAATTTTGACATTTTTCCCAGGCGCAATAACATGTTTTGTCATTTTTCAGTAGTCCGGTTCATTCATAAAAGTGCAATGTCACGTTGACGTGATAAAGCTCACTTGTCCTGAGATAGCATATCTTTATCAGGCCAATGCGTTACAATGCAACATATACAGGGGGTAACTGATAAATCTTCTTTCTCGTTTCTCTAGGAGACGACACAAAATAACCCAAAAGGGTTCAAGTGTCGTTAACTCTAAATAAATCAATCAATTGCAATATGCCTCTGAAAACCTCTGTGGTGTATTGGTTACGCTACTCGCCTTAAAAAAACAGGGGTCGTGGGCTTAATCCCGGGCTTCTCCAGACTTTCTGATGAAATTAGGCGGCTCTAACGAGCACCCACAACCTATATTTGCAGTATAAATAAGAAAAATATCACGGATTATCCTCAGAAAAGTAGCCATTTTGAAGATGTGAAAAATGTACTATGTCCCACGGGTGTGTTGTCGTAATGCTGGCCGTGAGCAGCGCTTTGAGGGTTAATATGTTCTGGGGATGTTTTAGGGAAAGTTTTAGGGGATAACTGTATTCAAAATTGTCATTTGGGGAGGTAAATAGTCGGGTTTACGGTCGGAAATTTCGGTTTAACGCGACGTGTCAGCGGAGCCTTAAAACGGAATTTGCGACAGTAAAACCGATTTACCTCCCCAAATGACAATTTTCAATACAATTATCCCCATTCAAGTGCACTTTTTCACTTGGTTTGTTTAAAAATGCCCATTTTGCCAAAAAACGGCAAGCACAGTGAGATGCGTAAAACCGATTGACAACCAATGAAAAGCGACGTTACATAATGACGTCGGATTTCCAACAGTAAATCGTAGAATACAGGGGGAACAACCTACGTCAGAGCAGTGACGTCATAACCATTCTTAGGTTTGCCGGCGTTTACTTCACAAAAGGCATTTGTGACAACAAGTAGGCGCAGTCGGTGCATTAGGTCATAAAAGAATCAAACATACTGAAATCTGTCCGAGAAATGTGGCCTTTTGTTTAAATAATTCGACACAAGCTGATTTGGCAATGATGTCGGAACTATCATTGTTTACAGCGCCGAATGAAATCTTGTGGCGAAGCTATCGAAGCATTTTCTATGTTTCAAGGTGGGATTAGCTCACCCATGGGATGCAAATATTGTTCGTTACCAGCTGAAGTATGTTCTCTGAAGACTCGTAATAATGTACATATCTAGTTTGAAGCATTTTATTTACCCTATTTACACCAATATGGCCGCATCTGAAATGGGTACGACATCTCTGCTATGACGTAGGTTGTTACCCCTGGAATACACAGTAGCAAATTTTTGACGCTATCCAATCAGACGTAGCGTTTCATACGCAATTGCATTAGATAACATTTTAGCAAGACCAGCTAAGATTAGTTTTGTTTGTATGATTGGAGAGTTGACGTCCCCGTCAACACTATTTAGGACACTTTGGAGAGGTTGCTTCCAATTTTGTGGGACTTTTACCCGACATTGAGATGAAGTGACATCAGCTAAGATTAAGACTAATTCTGTTTTCTAAAGGCATACTCATATACAGTGACATCACGTGAACAAGTCCGTGAAATGAAGACCCCCCTAAACCCCAGTTTATATAGAGAAAACTGGGGTTTACGGGGGTCTTCGTTATTTTTCTTATTTCTGCTCCAAGACATAGGTTGTGGGTACTCGTTAGAACCGCCTCAATGAGGCGGTTCTAACGAGCACACACAACCTATGTTATGAGCATTTATAAGAAAAATATCAAGGATTTTCATCAGAAAAGTAGCCATTTTGGAGGTGTGAAAAATGCACTATATCGTACGGGTGAGTTATCGTAATGAATACCGCTATTAAGACCACCTAAAATTAAGACAAAAAAGTTTTTTAGAAGGTTTCAGGTACATTTTTGTGTCTTCTACGAACGTGGTGCTCTGGTGTGAGACTACATTTGGGTCTGTCCAAAATGTGGTCTTAAAGACCACTTTTGAACAGTCCCGAAGGTGGCTTTAATACAGGAATTTTACTGTACATTTTAGCAAGATCAGCTAATACTTATTCTGTTTTATTGTTTTTTTTTTGTTTTTTTTTTTTGTTGTTTTTTTTTTTTTGTTGTTTTTATTAGCATACTTAGATAGTGTCAGTTATCCTTCCTTTGTTTACAAGTAATATACCGTCTATGGGACTGTTAAAAAGTGGTCTTCAAATCCAAGGGTGGTCTTAATAGAGGGATTTTGCTGCTTTCGGGACCCGTTGAAGTAAGTACCACAAGTGAATGCAATATTTACTGCGTTCTTAAGCCTGATTTTATCATCTCTTCAAACGTCATAACATAAGAACTTAATAGATACTTTGAATTTGAGACACCCATAAATAACAATTATAAACGAAACAGTTATTTTATTCAACATGCACAGACAGTGAGTAGGTGTATCAACAATACAGATAACGGTCATATTACGAAAACATGCCCATACAAATACATTGTATAAATTTTATCGCCGATAAAACGACAATTTTGCGATGAAAAAGGTGATATTTTTCTTATTTCTGCTCAAAATATAGATTATGGGTACACATTAGAACCGCCTCATCCAGGCGGTTCTAACGAGTACCCATAATCTATATTTTACAGCAGAAATAATAAACAAGAAAAGATATGACACAAAGTGCCATATCAAGTGACTCGATTGTGATTGCACGGTACTATTTTGGAAAGGAACAGGCAATACCACTTATTATTCAACCGTTCAGTTATAAACTTATAAACTAGAATTATTTGACCGTGTCGACATGAAAACTGAATTTGCAGTATCATATTCAACATGACCGGTTGTCTTGTCATTTTTATCATGTTTGTGGAAAACTGTGTTTAATTTAACAGTGTAACATAGTTCTGATCAATGCACCCAGCCTTAGGGATATAACAAACCGACAAAGAGACTGGTCTTCTTTATACATGTACTTAGCACCCTCCTTTTCACAGGAATCCATTAATTCCGTGCGTGTTTATATTATTATTATTATTATTATTATTATTATTATTATCATCAACTCGAGCATCGTATTCTATATTTATTATTTTTATTACTGATGAGTTTCAGCAAGTGTTTAGACATTTTTTTCCAACATATATATTACAATAATAATAACAATAATAATCAAAATCATAATACTTGTTGCCCATAGGGGCTTGAAGAAATATATGGGCTGCATGCTGCTTCCACTCAGAGTTGAATCCGGCCCGCACACTTGTACTGGTAAACAGCTTAGAGGATATAAGCCTGTCCAGGAACCGCGGTGCGAGGCGGCCCGTCAATAAACCCTATTGGTTTCATTGGGCGACAGGGCTTGAGATGTCATTTCATCTCAATGTCGGGTAAAAGTCCCACAAAATTGGAAGCAACGTCTCCAAAATGACCTTTACAGTGTTGACGGGGACGTTAAACCTCAAATCAAACAAACAAACAAACATAATACTTGTTGTAAAAGTAGCAGTAGAGTTGAAGTAATGGTGGAAATAGTGGTAAGTATAATTATTATAACCATCGTTTGGATTATTGAAATTATTATTATCATTATTATTATTGTAGTAGCAGTAGTAGTAGAAGTAGTTGGAGTAGTAATCAGTGTTGTATCGTTTGATTTATATGAGATTTAACGTCCCCGACAACACTATTTACGTCATTTTGGAGATGCTGCTTCCAATTTTGTGGGAGTTTTACCCTACATTGAGATGAAATGACTTCTCAAGTCCTGCCACCCAATGAAACCAATACATGAATAGGGTCTATATGCATGGACGGTCCTACTCGCGCCACTTTGCCTGAGCAGGCTAGTAGTTAAAGTTGTAGTTAGAGTATAATTATTATTATAATTGATTTTAGTATTAAAATTATCATTATCATTATCATAAGTAGCAGAATTAGTAGTAGCAGTTTGTTTGAATCCCCGTCAACACTATGTAGGTCATTTTGGAGACGCTGCTTCTAATTTTGTGGATCTTTTATCCCGTATTGAGATAAAATGGCATCTCAAGCCCTGTCGCTCAAACACACCAAAATCATTATATGTAGGGGCTGTCCGACTCGCACCATTTTGCCTGGGCAGGCTTAGACCCTTAAAGCGGTTTACCAGTGCTCATGTGTGTTCGGTTTCAGCTCTGCGTGGAAACATTATGCAGCACATTTTAATATCTGCAAACCCCGATGGGCAGGGACCCATGTAGTAGAAGTGGTAGTAATAGTTTAATTCTTTTCATTACCGTCTTCATTATTAACATTATTATCAGTAGCACAAGAAGTAGTAGTTGTTGTTGTGATATTATTATCATTATTATTATTATTATTATGTTCATTCCTACAAACAATATTGGCTAGTTTATATCAAATTTTGTTTTCATCACGTAAACATGCTCTTGTAGTGCCCTTATAAATCCGATTATATGTTATTTACATTACTTTGACAATATTTCAACCAACAACCTTCAATTGAATTGTTAGAAAAATGCAATTTTTTACAGTCAAGAAACACGGCATTATCTGATTATTATGGATGAATTGTAAATATGTCTTCTGTCCTTATGAACTTCATTTGACATAATAAAACTATATCTTGTGGACAGCTTTATATTATTTTTTTGTGACTAAAGTGCTTATAGCAGTTATACGTCTTCCAAATGAGCATATCCACAGGGCACAGCAAAATGTACAAGTTGGTAAGTTTGAAACACAACTTCCCACACAAAGTGTCCACTAAGTTCCTTACGCAACCTTACTGATCTTTTTATATGGTACTCGAGTATGTAAAATAATCAGAGTGAATCTTCATGCTATTAATCAATATGTGATGTGCAACCTTTTCTTTCTGAACAGCTAGAAGATCATGTAAAACTGCTGCATTTCAAGAACTAGTTGTGTAAAGAAAATGTGTAATAATTGCCGTGTTGAAGTCTTAAACTCTAATATTAGTGACATATGAACAGATTAAGCCAATCAACAGTTTGGAGCACAAAAATAAGGTTTACCCCTGTAACCCCAGTTTTACTATATAAAAAGTGGGGTTAAAGAAGGGTCACAATTATATACATTATGACAACACACCCGTGTGACATAATGCATTTTTTCACATCTCCAAAATGGCCATATTTCTGATGAAAATCCGTGATATTTTTCTTATAAATACTGCAAACATAGGTTGTGGGTGCTCGTTAGAACCGCCTCATTGAGGCGGTTCTAACGAGTACCCACAACCTATGTCTTGGAGTAAAAATAAGAAAAATAATGTTTACCCCCGTAAACCCCAGTTTTCTCTATATAATGTGGGGTATAGGGGGATCTTCATTTCACGGACTTGTTCACGTGATGGGCGTGTTTTCGTGATTAACAGGAAAATGAGGCAATAAACAATTTACTCTTTAAGCCACCAAGAAAACCTGCATCTGAAAATGATGTCTCACGTGACAGCATTAATTCATGAATAAATCAAATAAGACGAAACGGCAAACCATTGAATTTGCGATTAATTTCTTTTCCTATGCTCGTCACCCGCCCTTCGGGGCTTGAAAAAATAGGTGGGCTGCATGATGCTTCCACGCAGAGCTGAAACCGACCACACACGAGTACTTGTTAACCGCTTGGAGGATCTAAGCCTGCCCAGGCAAAGCGGTGCGAGTCGGAATGTCCATGCTGATAAACCCTATTGGTTTCATTGGGTGGCAGGGCTTGCCATGTCATTTCATCTCAAGGTCGGGTAAAAGGCCCACATAATTGTAGCAACGTCTCCAAAATGACCTATACAGTGTTGACGGGGACGTTAAACCTCGAAACAAACATATCTTTCCCTGTGCTATGTAGGCCGCTGCATGTTAAATATCCCCAAAACAATTAAGCTATAGTTGCACTTGAGACTGAAGTGGAAACTGCAATTGCGTTTATTCATCCAGTCTGCAAATTTATACATTTTGACATATATCTTATGTTACATATTTCTTTTGTGGTAAGTTTACTATTGTATGATTTTGAAAATGTATTCATTTCAACCCATTGCACTGCTGGCATATACTTGTAGACATCTGCAAGCATTTCATAATTAAAGTGGGTGGGGGTGCCCATTTGGGGATATTCTGGCCTTGTACCAAATCTTTTTATTTTTTGCAGGTAAACAGCCTAACATGTGTACTTTATTATGGCATACCTGTGGTCGCGTGCAAGGTTGAGTTTTTTTCGAGCTACAGGCCTTTAAAAGTGAGTGGGGTTACTTACTATGCTTAACATGACACTGTAGTGTATTTTGAAAGTTAACTCTGGTTATTACCTGTGTGCGCTTTCACTGCAATTTGTTCTTAGGTAGACTGAAGGATTTCTGAAGTGATGTTTAGAAACATTTTTGGAAACAATAATGCAACTTAGGCAGATTAACTGCATTTTTAACCTTAATCATTACATTTTTTAAAGTTTCTGGTAATATGGGAGGAAACCAATGATGATTCTTGGATAGCAGTGTCATTTTATCAGTACAATTGGTAGCAGTGTGGAACCGGCTGAATTGAGCAACATTTAATAGATCAGTGAACACAGAATTGCAAATGGTTGGGTGTAATCAGATTGTAAACTCAGTTACTATTCAACCACCTTACCAATACATCAAAATCATGCATGAGATTTAGTTAACAGATGTCCTGTCATGTAGATTTTACATGAGCCGAGCCCGGTAGTCCAATTGAATGTGAGTTCAACTCGAAACAAAGTGAGCGAGAGTTTGACTCTCAGGTCAGGCACAGATTTCCGTGGAAAAATTCCTCCCTACCTTTAATTCAAGTAGGGTAGTTTACCATTGGTTTGCAAAAGGATGAGTAGTGAGAAGTTTAAAGCTAGCCCAAGAAAAGTCTGGTCAAGGTCATTGCCCGCTCCGTCATGACAATATGTATATGTATAGCGTCACAAAGATACGTTGTGCATGCTTATGTAAACATTGTTATATATTACATTGCTGACTAACCATGTTTCATTGGTTTCCTCAGCTGATAGCATTTTCGTGATATTCATATGAATCCTAGCATGTGAGCCTTGAAACCACACTCTACCAAAAGAACAAACACATCTCTAAAGCCCCTATCAATAAGTAACACATCACCTTCCCCAAACCAATCTTGAATATTCTCTGTTTTGGACTTGAACACATGTTTAGTTAGTTGGGCATGTGTTTTACATATAACTAGGTCCGGACCTAATCAGATAGTTTATAGCCAGTTTACAGCCATCTTATGCCACAATTATCTGAGGTTACAAAACACTACACAATAGAGTGTTTTAGAATAGATTGGCCAGAAACTAAAAGGTGTTCAGGTGGCATGCCAGTCTAGAAAACACTACTCAAAAGAA
Source organism: Lucinisca nassula (assembly GCA_963580285.1). NCBI lineage: Eukaryota > Metazoa > Mollusca > Bivalvia > Lucinida > Lucinidae > Lucinisca > Lucinisca nassula. Next base: position 104,767,921 of record OY757019.1, read on the forward strand.
GGTTTTGGTTTTATAAGAGATTAAACATAATTTAAAAGGTGTAAAGGTCTAACTGATGTTACAGAAACAGTACACAAGAGAGGATTGTAGAAGAGATTGGACAGAGTATGGTGTAAATGTAAATCTTCGGATACAAAACCCTACCCAAAAGAGGGTTATAGATTTGTAGGTTGTTAAGATAATCTGAGGTTCAAAACCCTACCCAAAAGAGGGTTATATATTGTAGAGTGTTAAGATACATCTGAGGTTCAAAACCCTACCCAAAAGAGGGTTATAGATTTATAGATTTGTAGGGTGTTAAGATACATCTGATGTTAGAAAATACTACCCAAAAGAGGGTTATAGATTGTAGGGTGTTAAGATACGTCTGAGGTTGCAAAAGACTACCCAAAAGAGGGTTATAGATTGTAGGGTATTAAGATACATCTGAGGTTACTAAATACTACCCACGAGAGGGTTATAGAAGAGATTAGTCAGACGCTCAAGCCTTAAAAGGGTGTTAAGGTACATCTTAGGTTACAAAATACCACCCTATAGAGGGTTATAGAAGAGATTTGAAGATGCTAAAGGGTATTAATGTACATCTGTGGTTACTAAACACTATCCAAGAAAGGGTTATAGAATAGTATGACAGAAGCTACATGATGTTAAGGTACATCTGAGGCTGCAATATATAACACAAGAGACTTGAAGAGAGGGTCATAGAATAGATGTTACTTAGCTTATAGGTATAAAGGTACGATTTGTGATACAAGACAATAACCAAGAGAGGATTAAAGAAGAGATTGAAAAGAAGCTACAGTGTGTAAAGCTACTGCCGAGGCTACAACACTATATCCGATAGAAGGTTCAATGATGGATTAGATACAAGCTGAAGGTTGTAAAGATAGCACTTAGGCCTCTAAACACTAACGAAGGGAGAAATGAGTGATGAGTTATATATAATGAAGCTGCCAAACACTATTCCAAAAAAGAAGGTTATAGAACAGGCTACACTGAAGCTTATAGGTATATACATACATCTAAGGTTGTGCAGCAGTACCTTAATGGGGGTTATAAAATAGGTACGACTGAAGCTTTCTTTTGTAAAGCAATGTCTGAGTGGGGTTTATAGAGCAGATGGCACTGAAAGTAACAGCTGTCAAGATACATCTGAGGGTGCACAATCAGCAACCGAAAACAAATGATATAAAATGAATGGGTCTGGTGCCTACCGTTAATTTTTCAGATGTTTTATACATTTTGGGGGTTCACATACCTGCTTCCAAACGTAGAGATAAAAGCGTAAAACATTTCTCAGGTTTCTATTATTCTTGTAAAGATTGACTACACTTGACAAATGAAAAGCCCATTTCAGGTATCCCCATCATCAATGCATACACCAAGTTGGGTGACTGTGAACACATTAGTGTATTTTGTCCGGAAACTACTATATCTTTGAAAATAAATAAATCAGACAGAATAATGAAAAATCGCACACTACATTATCGTTACAACACGATTTTGATGTATTGGTATGGTGGTGGAATAGTAACTAAACTCTCAATCTAAATTACCCCACCCGTTTCCCATTCTGTGTGCACTGAACCATGAAATGTAGCTCAAGTCAACCAGTTCTACATCGCTATCAATTGTGCTGATTAAAATAATACTGTTGTGAAGGAATCGTAATTGCGTGCCTCCTACATTACCAGTAACTTTAATTATTATATACCCAGAAAATGTCCCGTTTACTTTCTACAGAAGTTACCGGTCAATATTTTTCCATATTGCCCGTAGTCAAGTTCATATTGCCCGTAGATAAGCAGTCACGTTCACAATAGAACTACTTTCAAATTTGTCCATTTCGATACTAAAAATCGGCAGCCATCTTGTCGTGCGTATTGACTGAAAGAACGTAAAACAAAACGAATATAGGTTCTGACAAAGTGCATAAACCGCATTTTATGCTGTCAAATATGACTTACCTACAATGTGTTTAGATTTTCAATACTTTCTTCTAAGAAATCAGGAGTATTTTGAAAGAAATATAACCGACGCTTCGGAAAAAATGGCGTCCTGTGTTTGGAAACGTCAATGTTTTTAATGACGTCACATCCACCAACGTTAACGTCGTCTTAACTTTGGCGCCGTTGGGCATGGTTTTTCATCGTGTAGGGAGACACTTAACGACCTTCATTATTTTCCATTTCAAACCACTTTAAAATCTATAATCTGATTTTATGTGTAGAAATTCATACCAAGCAATCCTGAATTCTAGCCGACATTTGAATTTTTGGGTATATAATAAAAAGGTTATTGACTTTATATTGTGAAATATTCGGCACTCGTTCATATGGCGAAGACGCACTCGCAAGCTCGTGCGTCCTTCGCCATATGAACTCGTGCCGAATATTTCACGATATAAAGTCAATAACCTATAAATACTTAATGATCAAGGTTAAAATAAGGAAAAGTCCCTTGATGTTAGAAAAATGCATTTGATCTTCCTAAGTTGCAATTTTGTTTTGAAAAATGTTTCCACACATCACTTCAGACATCTTTCAGTCTACATAAGTACAAATTGCAGTGAAACAACTCATGGGTGATAACCAAAAGTTAACTTTCAAAATATACTACAGTGTCATGCTAAGCTACCCCACCCACTTTTAAAGGCCTGTAGCTCGAAAAAAAAAAAAAACAATCTTGTGCGCGATTAGAGGTATACCATAATAAAGTACACATATTAGGCTGTTTACCTGCAAAAAAATAAAAATATTTTGTACAAGGCCAGAATACCCCCAAATGGGCACCCCACCCCCTTTGACAAAGCTCGAATACGCATAAATACGTACCCGACGAATGTGTTCATGTGGCTAAACATATGGAAGTGAAGACACGAGAATGATTTTTTGGCTGTTTTTTTTTTTTACCTTTTATTGACCGTTCTATCGTGGTTTATTATTGTTATATTACATGCATTACAGAGAAATACCATGATTTCTACCAGACATAAACTTGGTATTTTCCTTTTTGCAAAGAAGAAATATTTCCTCTTAGCCGGGGAAATAAATCCCTTCAGCTGGAACTACTTTATGTACAAGATACGAGATACCGCTTTGCAGTGAAATTGTTCTATTCAAACGCGGGAAAGTTTCAATCACGCGGCGACGTTATTCATGACGTCATTGTAATGGCGTCTAAGAAATATCAACAGACGTTCAGAATGCGTGACGTTTGAGTCGGATGCAACGCTGAAACAAAAGAAAACATGGATATGACCATTGATTAGGATGTAAGTTTTGCTTTATTTAATCTAACGTTTTACTTGTTTTATCACTGAGACACTTTGTTTCTTCTATTTTTGTTCAAAACTGTAGAAAGCGCTTTCAAAATGGCGCCCATCCAGTTGTTCTTCCACCCAGATTCTGTAACACTTCGCTGATTGAACCGTTTACATGAGCTGTAAACAGTCAACTAAACGGGCATTCAGATCCAAAATTCAAGATCAAAACTCTCCTAAAAGTCTATGGAAGTGCATGTAATATACAGATTATACATTTCTCCTATTTGAAATATGAGATTTATAAACCTCGGGAGGTAAAACAATCCGTTAAAGAAACTCGTGCTTCGCACTCGTTTCTTTATCGGATTGTTTTACCTCCCTCGGTTTATAAATCCCATATTTCAACTAGGAGAATGAATAATCTATATATATTCCATCTTTGAAAAGGTATTGCACGTTTCAGTTCTGGTCATTAACAGACTCAATAAAACTGAGTTTGCTATAGTTTCGTTTATTTGGTGTATTCTTTGCTTTCAAAGGATCTAACTATTCTTCAGAACTTATTTCTAACGTGGTTAACGTGGCCCAACTAGGCTAGAAACACCTGGAAACCCAGCGGGATATTGATCAGCTAATCTCCCTATGGTCAAGGACAAGAACAAAAAGAAAATTTACCACTAGACAAATTTAATAAATGTTCAATTGTCTGCAAATAATAAAAGTACATTCTTTAACATACATTCTTTAACATATACGTCTTGATTATTTCTAATAAATACAGAAGGACTTATTGTTCTAGATACACGCCAAAATTTAACGGCCCCGTCAACACTATTAAGGTCATTTTTGAGCCGGCCAGTTTACCTATCCACACTTTTACTGGGCAGGCTTATACGTAAGCGGTTAACCAGAACTGACAACTGTCCTTCTTGAATCAGCGTAAGGGAGAGGATGACCATGGGTAAGATTTAATGGTCAATCTCCACGAAAGAATGTTGCCGACCCCGGCAGGTATCGAACCGATGTCCTCCTGATCACCACTCCGACGCGCATTCGACTGAACTACTTAGGCCGGCCTTTTAAATTCTTGTATTTTAAACAAATAATATAGACACTGACACATCCTGTGGCGTCTGATCAGGGTCTACACAGTTTGCAAATGTCCCAATACATGTGCCCATTCTAGGCTTGACAGATAACTATTTTACACAGCACTCTAGTATAAACATATTTTATTGCCTTTGTACATGATAACAAGTACAAACAATGGGGTTGGGCTACAAAATCTACCAACATTAGCTACAGCCCTTCCCCTTAAGCTTGGCATACAGAACAACCAACATGGCAATTAAATATAATGTTGAAACATAAAATAGAAGATTCAACACTGGATAAATAAATAAATAAAAAATAAATAAATAAATAAAGAATAGCGCGGCTATAATAACTGTTATCTCTATTTCGTATAAACTCTATTTGCGCGGTTTAAACGGACATTCTAATGCACTTTCGTATGTAATGCGACGTCTGATTAGATAACGTCAAAAATTTGCGACAGTATATCCTGCGATATACTGTCGGAAACCCGACGTCATGATGTAACGTCGCTTTTCATTGGCTGCCATTTGGTTTTACGCAGCTCACAGCGGTTGTCGCTATATGCAAAATAGTTCAAGTTTTAACAAAACAAGTGAATAAGTGCATGAAAATGGGGATAACTGTAATAAAAATTGTCATTTTGGGAGGTAAATCGTCAGTTTTACGGTCGCAAATTACGTTTCACGGCTCCGCTGACGCGTCGCCGTAAAACGAAATTTCCGACCGTAAAACCTCCAATTTACCTCCCCAAATGACAATTTTGAATACAGTTATCCCCTAAATAGCGATCTGACAAAGAATAATGGCTTTTGCGATGCTACTTAACTTTTCAGCAAAAATACGAACCTTTTTTTTCAGCAAATAAAATAATCGTTTTTAGCAAGAAATAGTAGTAATAGTAATAATAATAATGAAAAACAGTGTAAATGAATAAGATATGATATTTGCCTAAAAGTATATTGCATTGGCTTTCAGTCCCAAATGATCGAAGTTAGTTTCAAAGGATGATATAAGTCCATCCATAACGAACACACGCTCTTACCAGACCTTGTGGGGCGATGTTGCATTGAGGACTACATCCCATAATGCATACGTTTTTGTTTTCAGTGCAAATTAGCTAAATGGACTAGCTTCCTAATTTGAAGGGTGCAGCCCAGACTGTATACAAAGATATTGTCCATTGTTGGACAGTGTCCAGCCGAAAGTTTTATGGGGTGAACCCCACAATGATGACCCTTCTTTGGAAGTAAAATATAAATCATATATGTTTAACTCACTTTAAAGGTACCCCAAAAACTTACTGCTACACACCTAAACAATTATTATATACAGGGGTAAAAGTCTTAAACAAATAGACACTATCTAAAACAATAAAATGGGGTGCAAACGTTGTGGGTTGCAAAGTACACTGTGGGATGCAAAATGTACCCCCCCCCCCCCCACTTGCACAGTTGCCACTGTGGGGTGCATCCCATAATGTACCTCTTGTAGGTACGTCTCCCTATATACTTTTAACCCTTTTTGTACCAGGTTGAATATTCCTCCTAATATATAGCAGGAGTCCATTTCAAAGTTTAGTGGTTTCAGGTTGTGTTTTCATCAAAATTTATTTGGAAAATGACTGAACATTTAGCAAACAGCGAAGGCCCTGATCAGACGCCGCAGAATGCGGCGTCTGATCTGGGCCTGCCCTGTTTGCCAGGCTACCCGTTTTAGAGTTTAGTTTAAACATATTTTATTTCCATATATGTACAAAGGGTTTCTGGTACAAAATGGGTTTATCCCCTTAACCCCACTTCCATATAGTATTCACACTTCTAGGCGTATTCATTATGTTTCTTATGTCTGCTCAAAAATAGATTGTAGGTACTCCTTAGAACCATCTCACCAAGGTAGTTCTAATGGGTACCTGAGAGGAAGTTTGAAAACTTTCCGAATATTGTCTGAAACATTCATTTTTGGTGGTGTTCTTTAAATACAGTAAAATCCTGTATTAAGACAACCTTTGGGACTGTTCAAAAGTGGTCTTTGACCACCTTTGGTACTGTTCAAAAGATTAAGACCACCTTTGGTTGTCTCTGACCAGAGGATACTGTATACAGAAAACACAAAGAAAGAATAACTGCAACCAACAAAATAAGCTTTTTATAGCAAAATTAGTCTTAATTTTAGGTGATTTTACTATTTAATAGGCGTGTTTTCGTATTGGGGTAGTTTAAACTAATATACATGTATGACACCTAGAAACTTCCACCAAGTCCATTGCAACTTCAAAAGATATCACGTTAAATGTATTTATTGTAAGTTTTACAAAACTTCATGTACTATGAATATATATTGTAGATCCGGATCAGACGCCGCGCGTTCTGCAGCGGCTGATCTGGATCTACACTGTTTGATGAGACCCTAGGCTTATATCGGTTATTGTATAAAAGCGCCATGGTGAATGACGGCCGAAAGGGCAGCGGGTTAATTTGAGTTTCTTTAGTGTTTATGGAACTAGTTTCGATAATGAAGCTTTTCTTCATTTCTTATAAGGTAAACATCAAAAGAAACTAAAGCACTTGGTGATGATGAAAATAAAAAAAAAACTCATGATGATATCAGCAATCTTCATCATATTATGTTCAAAACAATTTTACAGCTAGATTATTACTAAAAAGTGTTTGTTTACCTCAAACTGGTTTAACTCAAGTATTTTGAGTCATTGTTTGTGCATTGTGTTGTGTTTCCTTGTTTCAGTTATGTGTTTTAATGTTATGTAGTGTTGTCATAATTTTGTGTTTGGAATTGATTATCTATGTAAATCTTGAAAAACCGGGAAATAAAGAACGATGATGATGATGATGGTGTCTTTGGTGGCGCGTGTGAAATACTGGATCTGCAGGGTCTTCTTTCGTTGTCTTTATTAACTTTCCCACAAATTCGGCCCCCACCATCGGGGCTTGAAGAAATAGATGAGCTGCATGATGCTTCCACGCAGAGCTGAAACCTACAGCACAGGAGTACTGGTAAACCGCTTAGAGGATCTAAGTCTGCCAAAGCAAAGGGGTGCGAGTCGGTCCGTCCATGCTTATAAACCCTATTGGTTTCATTGGGCGACAGGGCTTGAGATGACATTTCATCTCCATGTCTGGTAAAAGTCTCACAAAATTGGAAGCAACATCTCCAAAATGACCTATACAGTGTTGATGGGGACGTTAAACCTCAAATTAAACAAACAAAAAACAAATTTCCCACAAATTAGATCCCTCATTTTGAAGGAAAAAAAAATTTCCCACAATTAGATCCCTCATTTTGAAGTACGAAATTTACCCAGCTCCTAAATATTAATATAGCAACCATAGTTGGAATTTTAATATATATGAGCAGCACAGACAGCAGAGAAGTCACATCATTTGTTTGTATTTAAATATTTATGATCATTAAAACTTCATCTTCTGTTAAAATGAGCGCGAAAAAATGTTTCATAACTTCGGGCCCTGGATGGAAAAGAAAAGTTTCAGGGGAATGGGAAAACCTGGCAGTTTTTTTCGCCATTTTTCAAAGGGAGACAACTTTCGGGACTTCCGGTTCGCTTTTCTATAAGCCCTGTCCCACGGAAAAAGGGTCTACCCTTAAAGGAAAG